>JAJEJO010053369.1:36199-67614 GCA_020662805.1 Glaucomys volans | reverse complement strand
GGGGCAGAGCCTCGGTTATGAACTAGGCCTTCTGGACTGCTAGCTGTCTCCCTTTCTCCCCTCCTGCTGTTATGTTACCCCATCCCTGCCCCAGCTCTTAGCAGTGCCCTCGGCTGTGCAGTGCCCAGTCTCCCTGTGGCTAGGGACCAGCTCAAATGTGAGTGGGAATGAGGAGCAGCACCTCAGTTCACTCCATCTTTCCTCCTCAAGGACTGAAATGAGAACAGGATGCTCTTCAAGCCAAGAGGAACCCTCACCTGAGAAACGAACCCCACCTGTGATCAGGAAAAAACGGTTCCAAACCTGCTTAAGGACATCATTTTTTTTCTTCAAGGTGGTATAATCCAAAATGCTTTCTGGGAAGACATTGGCATTCCTGGAAAAAGGCTTCTAAGAAACTAGTTTCCCATCAGCTAGTCAGGCAGGGCACTCTAATGATCTGGAATCAGACTTTCTTTTTTCTTGTGCCTCATCAAACAAGGACTGTTTGACTCACCACTCTCTACAAAAGGGAAAGGACTCTTGGCACCAGCCGGGTTGTGAGCCTTCCTCATGGCAAACCTGAAATAAAACTTTGCCATGTGCCTCTGAGTAATTTTTTAGGAGACTTGTTTGAGTTGCTGTGATGCGGGGCCTGTTCATTACAGCAGCTTGGCTGTACCTTAACTAACAGAAAGAGAAGTGTCATCTCCCACTCACCCACATTGGGCTGAGAATTCCCTATGGGTGGGACCCTTTCCTCTCTGGGTACCTGGGCCCCCATGTGCACTGCCCAGCATAAGCAGCCAGTCAGCACTGGATTTGAATCTGAAATGAGAGCCAGGGCTGGGGCTCAATGGCAAAGCCCTTGTGTAGCATGTGCAAAAATAAAAATTAAAATTAAAAATAAAGGAAGCCAAATAAATGTGAGCTGGTCATCTCAGTATGTGCTTCTCCCTCCAACTACGAGCAAGCTAAAGATTCTGTCCCAGGTGATCAATCGGTTTTTTTAGTGAAGATTTGTAAAAATACCAGCCATACTTGGCTGTGCCAATGGGGAAAGGGTTTAATCCAAGCCTCAGAGGGAAAGAGCCACCAGAGAGGTGGAATGGGACCGTTAAGTGGTCAGTGGCTCTGTGCTCCCTGCCATCCTGGAATTTCAAGGGCACAAGCTCATGTAATGCTCTTAGTGATCCCACGAGGGGGGGATATGGAGGAAACCTCGGTGACTTTTGCCTGCCAAGTATTCCAGGGGGAAAGAGGGAATGGAGACTTGGACAAAAATAAGGGAGGGACCCTGCATGGACCAAGAATAACAGCGTGCCAGGAATTGAGAAGGACGCACTCAGCTTCTGCATATCTGAGTCTGAGAGGGAAAATCCAGGCTGTGAGCAAGCTCTGAGCTGAGGTGTCAGAGGGACTCCAGCCACGTCTGCACCCCAAAGGCTCCTGTGCCTAGTGTCTGCTGGGGCCTGGGTTGGGAGGCCATTGCGGCCTAGGTAGACAGGGCCATGAGACCTCGCGGTCATCGCCCTCTAAGTCCAGATTCCAAGTTCCAGAAGGTCACAGTACTAGGCTTGGGCCCCCACAGACAGCCTTTCTAGATAGCCAGAACAATTTCAGGCTATGTTATGTTTTGGAAACATTGAGAAGTCATGTATGTTAAATGCTTACCTTGCCTAATTAACACTTCTAAGACATACACACCTGTTGCCGTAGCATACATCTGTAATTCCAGAAGCTTGGGAGGCTGAGGCAGGAGGATTGCCAGTTGGAGGCCAACCTCAACAATTTAGCAAGATCCTGTCTCAAAAAGTAAAACGGGCTGAGGATGTAGCTCAGTGGTAAAGCAACTCTTCGACTCCATCCCCAGTACCAGAAAATAAATAAATAAAAATAATAACACACACACACACAGTACCATAAATTTGTTCCATTCACAAGATAATTATAGGAATCATAAAGGACACCAATTCAGGAAGTGGATGTGGTTTGAGATGAGACGAGTTCCTGAGGATACCTACTGAACATCTCAGCTCTCAATCCTACAGAGAAATCGTCATGCCTGAGGATGTAACTGCCCATAAAGATAATATCAGAAATCTTCATTTAAAACTCTTCAGGAATGTGGGGTTCTGGCCAGATTCCTACACACACACACACACTGGGGAAGTTGACCACAGCAGACCCTCAGTGGTGGGTAGGAGAAGACCCCCCACCGGGTTCCAAAGTCCCAGGGCCAAGAGCTGCAGGCCTGACTCCAGCCCCCACCTGGAGCTGGTGGCTACCCCTTCCAGCTGGCGCAGGGCAGGAGGACCCACCATCTCGCGTGGAAGGCAGCAAGCAGCTGAGATTCAGGGACTCGGTTTCTCCATTGTGTTTGGGACAGAGTTTGAAGTGGCCTCATGACTCTAATTCTCCCTCCCCAGATTAGTGGCACAAGAGGGTGGGGGTGGGAGAGGGAAGGTGGAGTCCCAGCCTCCTGGAGAGCAAGGCCCCCTGCCACCCAAACAAGAGACAGACAGAGCTTCACAGCCACTAAGAATTAAAACCTATTGATTTTCCCCATTAGCTAGAGAACGCTATCAGAGTGCATTAAAACCCAGCAAAGAGCAGCCTCCTGAATAATTAACATCTGCAAATGACAGCCCATGGGGCCCTGGGGAGGGGAGGGGCACCTGGAGGCCAGGGCCACCCTGGCCCCTCTGACCTCCACCCTAGGGAGCCATATATGGCAGGGCTGCCCTCCCCTCCCCCGCCCTTCCTCTCCTCCCCTCTCATTCTCTGTCCTACCCTTGAAGAAACACCAAGTCCCCCCACGCTGACGCTGGAGCAGGGCAGGTGAAATAGGGGGATGGGGCGCAGCCTCAGGGGAGCCCTTGTTGGGACTCGGTCTCCTCTGTGCTGTACAGGGATTGGACCAGCTGGGCTCTAGCCAAGTCTGGAAGGCTGTGGTGCTAGAGGAACCGGGACTGATCCGAAGCCACCAGGCAAGTCCATAGCACTAGAACCTGGGCCCCTGGGTCATCTCCCTCAGCCCAACTTTTGAGGCCCCTTTGAACCTGGCAGGAAAAAAAGCACCCCCTGTGGGGAGAACAATTCAAAAAAGGTACCCCTCTAAGGGGACCAATTACATACGAGCAAGCTCTCTAAATGGGCCAATCAGGAAGAGGCACCACTCGGTGAACCAATAGGGAAAGGCACCCTTCAGCCTTATGAGTAAGAAAAGGGTAACTTTTCCACTCTGTTCCCATACAAATTGCAAGGCTTGGCCAAGCAGAGGTAGGAAAGACATCAGCCCCACCTCCTATGGCATGTCCTGTACAGTGTGCAGCCTAAACAACTGTACATGGTGGCTCTGTTCCCATCTCCCAGCGTTTCTTGGCCAAGGAAACGCAGGACTTTGCACCCAGCCAGTGGAACCCAGGTCAACAAATGCAGATGGTTCCTTCAAGTCTCTGCCTCGGCGTCTCCATAGCCTTAACTGTGACCCAAGTTCCCACTGTGTCTTCCTTCACCTGTTCTTCCTCCTTGGAGCCCTGAGAGGGGCAACTCTGGGACAAGTAGCTCTTAGATCTCTGACCACATGGCTTCCTTCTGACCTTCTGTCTTCTTTCCGTTCTGCAAGGCACCATCCACCTTATGGCCCCGTGGACTTTGGCATGCCCTGTTCTCTCTCCTAAGCCCCGGGAAACCCTGCTCCCTCTGCACAGCCCACCCCAAAGATCTTTTCCACTCCTCACCTTCTCCCTCAAGTGCCAACTAGTTCCTGCCTCTGAGTTTCAGCACCTGCTGGTCCCTATTTCTGGAATGTTCTCCCTCCAGATCTGCTTCCTCCTCTTGCACCTCATTCTCCTGCTGGTGGAAACCCCATCCAAGTCCCTTCCCAGCAGCATGTTTCACACTCTGGGTTTGTTTCCTTCCTTTCCAGGGGCTCCCGGGCCACTTAGTGATCGTGCATGTTGTAAATTGCAGCGGAGGTGAGTGGGCCTGAAACCCAGCCTGGATCCCCACTGCAGGCTGGTGCACCTGCGCAAGGACACCGTCACCCTCCTGCAGTGACTTGCAGACCCGCCAAGGGAGGAGGAACACCTACCCTCTCCCTTGCTGTGTGCCCCCGCACATAACAGGTGCTCAGTAAACATTTCTCAACAAACGCGTTTTCTGCTCTGAATCCTCAATAGGCACTGCATCAGCTTCATCTCTGGGTTGACCCAGAGCTGCCAATGGTGATTGGGGGCCGGGGGGGTGGGGATGTGGAGGGACTCTGAGTTGAGGAATGGATGTGTGAGTTGGGGAGCCCTGATCATCCCAGGGGTGCCACCCTCAGCCCTATCCAGCTTCCTGAAGGGTCCAAGTGGCCTGGGAAGGCTGACCATGATCTGGGTGCCTGGGGCTGCGCAGGCATTCGCGGGCAGGAGGCGGTACTGGGGGTCCCATTGGGGCAGCCTGGCTCAGGGCGGGTGCAGGACCACGGCACCATCCAGGTCTCCGCGCTGTGGCCGGCGGGGCCCCGCCCGCGCGCCTGCTTGCCTCGGTGCTCTGGCAGGGAAGGAGTTAACCTCCCGGCTTCTCAGCGTGAATGTGGAGCTATTAATACCCACAGCCCAGCCGGCCGCGGCCACCGAGCCGCCACTGGAGCGCAGGGAGCGGGAGCGCCGCGCGCCCAGGGCACCTCGTCCGGGGAGCCGGCACCGGACTGCGGGGGCCAGAACTTTTCCTGCGGCCAGCGTGGACGTCGCACCAGCCTCACCCGGTCCTCACCCACCTCCCGCTCTCAGGTCTCAGCCTGATCTCCTGGAGGCCACTGGTGCCACCCAGCCCAGCAGAGGAGAGCGAACTTTCTTAGGGAAACCATCCCTGCGCCTGCTGCCTGGATAGGGAGGAGCAGACAGCTGGACAGACAGAGGGACAGAAGGACACATCCTCTGCAGGCCTGTCCTCCCAGTGCTGCCTCTGACAGACAGCTGCAGGGTGGGCGGCTGAGGGGCTGAGGGCTCCAGGAGGGGCAGGGAGGGGACCTGTGGCCACCTGCCAGCCACCTCGAGTCCAGGCAGCTGCTTTCCAAGGCCCCGCACCCTCAGGGGTCAGGACAGGAGCTCCCGTGAGACAGAGCCACGGGCTCTTCACCCACCGAGGCAACGGGCAACCTGAGTGACAAGGCGCAGGTGGCAGGTAGGCAGGTGCGGGGTCCGGAGGCTGACAGGCTGCTGACCCTGGAGCATGCTGGCTCCGGGACCCCTGCCCTGGCCAGGGACAATGCTGCCGAGGCTGCCACCAGCCACCCCTGCCCTGTCCTGGAGCTGCCTCCGGCCTGGCCCCTGGGCTGTGGAGCCGATGATGTGCCCGCCTTCTGCCTGGTCTGCTTCCACAGGAAGGAGGAAGAGGAGCTGCTGGAGGAGGTCCCTCTGCGGAGGTCAGTGTCCGTGGTGGGCAGCAGGTGGGCAGGGTGGGGGCAGAGCCCTCAGCCTGGAGGGGCTGCTTGTCAATTTGTCTGTCCGCCTCCACCATCCTGCTCAGACTCAGCCCAGCTGTCACCAAAGCCTCTCCCCATCTCTCCCACCCTAGCCCCAGAGGGACCCTCCTGTCCCTCCCATGGTCACGGTCACGCCTCTGCTCTGCCCAGGGCCTCCCATGGCTCTCTGGCACCCATGGGATGAAGTCCTTTGGCCAGGCGGTCCAGGCCTGTGTGATCCGGGCTGACACTTTCCCCTCATCCCCCTGGGCTCCAGGGAAGCTCTGTCCAGGCACCCCTTCCCGCCTCCTTCCACCAGGCCCACTGCAGTGCCGCCTCCTCCAGGAAGGCCTCTGGTAGCCCCAGGCCCACCCTGGTCTGAGAGCCTCCCTGCCTTCCCACAGCCACTGGCACCTAACAGATGTTCAGTCTTTGTTGAATTAATAAGTGGAAGTTGTGCGTGTGTGTGTGTGTGTGTGTGAGAGACCAGAGAGCAGTGATGAAGGTGTGTGCAGCTGTGTGGCCTGGTATTTGAGGGTGAGTGTGTGTGATTGTGAGTGTGTGCAGGTTTATGGGTACAGGTGTGAGCTCTGCGTTCCTGAGTGGGGAGAGGGGCTGTGTGTGGGCCCGTGGGGGTTCACAGCCTAAGGACAGTTATTATCCTTTGCCAGTTCTCCCCACCCCCACCTGCAGCAGAACCCAGCCTCCAGCCCAGCGTGTTCCCCAGGCTGTGGCCACGGGCTCTGGGCATGGCTGGACAATGTGACAGGGGTCACCTCTGCCCCAGCCAGACCGCCCAGCCTCCATCACCACCTGAGTCAGCACCAGCTTGGGTGGGGAGAAGGGCGGGTGTGGGGCCAAGTCAGGTGCTCCCCCCAGACAGGAGGGCAGGACAGGAGGGCAGGCTGGAGGCTTCTGCAGCCTGGACCAGGTCCTCCTCATCTCCCTGTGTGGGGCCTAGGTTCATAATTTCCCCTTGGTGGGCCTTTGTCTTCTTACCTGTGAAATGGGAAGATGCTCCCTGGCCTGGTTGTTCATCTGTTCTGTGACAGTGATTGGCACCCAGTGTGCCAAGAGTCTCAGCGGAGACTGGAGCCCTCGCCTCGGCACTCATGGGATCACGGCCTGTGGGTAGAGACGGAGGAGTAGGCAGAAAGATTGGGTGCAGAGTGACAGGTGCCCAGGGAGTCAGGAAAGGCAGGAGCCATGAGACCCCTCCAGGTCTATCTCAAGTGCAGATGCTTGCCAGGTGCAGTGGCCCTCGCCTGTGACCCCAGTCATTCGGGAGGCTGAGGCAGGAGGATGGCAAGTTCCAGACCAGCCTGGGCTATTTAGCAAGACCCTGTCTCAAAATAAAAAGGACTTCGGAGGCTGCTCAGTCATACACACTCCAGCGTTCAATCCCCAGGACCAATTGAAAAAAAAGTGCAGCTGCTTTCCCAGGGTGGCGGACACTGGAGAAAGGACATCCACCCTGGCTGTGCAAACTGCAAGAGCAAAGGCTCCGGGCTTTGAAAAAGAACTTGGGCTGGGGAGAGTGGTGACGAGGACAGGGTGGGGGCACAGATCACAAAGGACCTTGACGGCTGAGCAGAGGACTTGACCCACAGGCAGCGGAACAAGCCATGGAAGGGACTTGAAGGCAGACAGGGGCACGTTGGGGGCCCAAGGAAGTCAGCGGTGCAGATGCACTTGCTGAACTATGGACAAGACCCTGGTGACAGTAACGTTCCCATGTGCGCGGGCGCTCCGGAAGCCCAGGGAACGGATGAGTGACTCGCTGGACCTGCCTGAGCTGATGGGGGTGACACGCACTCCAGGCCCTGCCCTGAGTCTTGTGCCCCAGGTCTTAGAGGGGATGGGCGTGGCATATTAACGGTTCCCCTGGTGAGCAGCTGGAGCCAACCAGCCTTTGGGAAGCTCCAGAAAGGGACAGGCACAGGCCCGAGGGCCAGGCAGCCATGAGATCCTGCTCTCTCCTCCTCCTCCCTGGATTTCCCACCTCCAACTTTGGGGACCTCTGTCAGGGAGACTCCTCTGCCTCCTACTCTGGGGTACAGCAGCCTATGTCTGCGAGAGCCAGTCTCCTTTCAGCTGATGGACTCTGGCTCTTTAAGGCCTAAGGAGGGGAGACCGCCAGGCCGGGCTGGGCAAAGCCAGTGACCACAGGTGCCAGGTGGTGAAGCTAAAAATACTGAGTGATGTGCTGACCCAGACTGCTGGGCAGAGCTGGCCGGAGGGCGGCGGGGACTCTGGAGTATCTCTGCTGCTGGAGGAGGGGCAGAGGGCAGCGAGGCTGGTGGAGGTCACCTTGGGGGCTCGGGGGCATCTGTGGCTGCCCCTGAAGACCCCCTTCCTACCTGTCCTAGCCTTTCTGCAGCCCCAGGAGGGCACCAGGATTCACTCCTGAGCAGCCAGCTGCCCAGCAAAGCCCACTACTGCCTGCCTCCAGACGACCCTAGAAGGCATTCTTCCCTTTGGGTCTGAAAGAGCTGGATTTTCTTGGCCACTTTTAGGGACAGAGAGGCAATGAGGGTACAGATGGTCACTCGATCCTGGATGGGATGAACTTGCCCTGAGGTCTCGTAGGGGCTGGAGGCTGAGGCCACTGAGATGAAGGCGGTGGAGACCAACGGCACTCCCACCAACTTGCGCACAATGTGTCATCGTGGAGGTGTGAGCACAGGGCCCTCGGCTGCTGCTGGGGTCCAGGCAGAGAACACATCTGCATCTGATGGAAATTTGTCAGCAAGTGTCCCCCACGGTGTTCACCAGCCACCTGCAGGTGGTGAGACCAGCTCTCCCAACAGTAGCCTAGGCATTGCCACGGACGCCAAGTCCACAGGAGCTTGGCAGGAGGGAGACTCTGCCCCAGGCATTCCTTTAGGGACCCAGCCTCCTCCCGTTTGTGACTCTGTTGTCACCCAGGGCCTCAGAACTCACTGCTGGATCCTCTGCCCGCAGCTGGCAGACAAAATAAGAGCGTAGATTACACAGGAAGGTTTTTATGAGCAAAACCTGAAACCGGCTTCTTTCACTTCTGCCTACAAGCATCGGCCAGAAGGCTCCTTGCAAGGGAAGTTGGGAAATGTAGTCCAGTGTGATGACTTCACAGGGTCTTGGGGAAAATGAAAAAATAAACATGAAAGCAAGTACCTGGTGTAGGATCGGTGCCCATGGTGTTCATCCATTACCCACCAAAGTTCACTGTAGAAACTGAACTGTGGAACTAGAAGCTAGAGACAAAATCGTGGAAAACACCCTCCCTGCACCCCCTGGGGCTTATCTCTAATGACAGAGCCAAACGAAACTTAAGTAAACAGAAAAATGTGATCATCAAAGTTCAGAACCCGCTGTTGAGGAAATACACAGGGATGGAACAGGAGACACCCACTTTGCATAAAGTAAACAGGGAAGGTAGGGACATCTGAGGCCTGGGGAGTGGGAAGGAGCCAACCACGAAAGGACTGGGGGAAACAGCACCCAGGCAAAGAGAACCGGGGGTGCAAAGGCCCAGAGGCAGCTCAAGTTTGGTGATTGCAAGGAATAAGAGATCAGTGTGGGTAGGGCAGGGCAAATACTAGGGGCAGTGACATGGGCTGAGTCATGGGGTGAGACAGGAATGGACCAGATCACTTAAGCCTTGTCAGCCACACTGAGGAGAATGGATTTTATCCTAGATGGGATTGGGAAACCTTTGGAGGCTTTTAAGTGGGGGAAGTGATATAATCTGAGTGACATTTTAAATGATCCCTGGGGCTGCTCTGGGGAGAATCAATAGCGCTGGGCCAGCATGGACACAAAACACCAGCAGGGAGGTCACAGGGGTGCTGTGCAGGGAGGGGGAAGCACAGGCAGGCCTGGACCAGGGAGAAGAGGTGTCTTCCGCTGTGGTTTGAACCCAGTTTGTCCCCGTGAGCTCATATAGGGACTTAATCCCAAAATCTTATGTTAATATTAAGAGGGAGGAAAATGAAGCTGATGATGGTGTTTAGAGGTAAAACCATGGGGAAGTAATTAGATTAGGTCATTAGGGTGGAGTCCCCATGATTGGATCTTGATGACTTCATAAGGAGAAGGAGCAAGACCACACAGATCTGGAGAGATACACATGCACCCTCACCATGATGTAATGCAGCCATAGGGACCCTTACCAGAGCCCATGCAATGCTACTTGGACTCCAAAACTGTGAGCTAACAAAACCTTTCTTCTTAATAAAGTAGCTTGCCTCAGGTCTTTTTTATAGCAATGAAAAGCTGACTAACTGCACCTTCTAATCATATTTAGAAGACAAAGTCTACAGAATTTGCTGATTGGTTAGGGGAAGAAAAGAATCAAAGGTGAAACTGGAGCTTGGGGATTGGATACATACATGGATGATGGGAAGCCTCAAGGGAGGGAAGAGATTTGGTGACACTCAAGAATCCTGCTACACAGACTGGGGGTACAAGTCAGTGATAGAGTGCTTGCCTAGCATGTGTAGGCCCTGGGTTCCATTCATGTGCGGTACCACAGATATTTTTAACTTGGGAAGTATGTTAGTCAGCTTTCCCTTGCTGTGACCACCTGGAATAATAAACTTATAAGGAAGAAAGATTTATTTTGGCTCGCAGATCCAAAGTTTTCAGTGCATGGTTTGCTCCATTGCTTTTGGGCCGGTGGTGAGGCAGAGCATCATGGTGGGGAGTGCATGGTAGGACAAAGCTGCTCGCCTCATGGTGACTGGGAAGCAAAGAAAGAGAGAGGAAGGGCTGTGGTCTGACATCACCTGCAAGGGCACGTCCCCAATAGCCCAGCTTTCTCCCGCTTGGCTCCGCCTCTTAAAGGTTCCACCACCTTTTTGGCTGGTGACCAAGCCTTCACCTTATGGGCCTTTAGGGGACATTCCAGATTCAAGAAACATGTGACAGGTGCAAGTGAAGATGTCAAGTGAGGACTTGATCACGAGAGGCTGGAGCTGAGTGGAGGAGATTCTTGGCTGGTGATAGGCTCTCACAGCCATCCCCATAGAGATGATGTTGAAAGCCATGAGATCACACTGGCAAGAGAAGGGACAGAAGAGGCTCCAGGACTGAGGAACACCACACTATTGAGATCACACGGAAGAGAATCCAGCAAGGCAGCCAAGAAGAGCAGCTGATGAAGGTGGAGGACACATGTAGCCAAGGGGACCAGAGAATGTCTCAAGATGGAGAGAGGGAGCAGTCAACTGGCTTAAAAGGTGCTGAACAATCAAGGTAAACAGAACAGGTTCAGTGACACAAAAGTTAAAAATGACTTGGATGAGCACATGTCAAGAAGGGCTAGAGATGACAGCAGATTTGAGTGGTGACTTCTGGCTAATGATGGTCTAACTTCTGTGTCTTCAAACCATATTCAAAGCATACTGAGTGAATTTTTTAAGGTAGGTGAGTTAGTCAGCTTTCCATCACTGTAATGAAATACCTGAGATAATCCATTTATGTAGAGAAAAGGTAGCTGGGCTTGGTGGTACATGCTTATAATCCCAACTGCTCAGGAGTGTGAGGCAGGAGGATCTCAAGTTCAAGGACAGCCTGGGCAATTTAGTAAGACCCTTTCTCATTATAAAAAATGGAAAGTGTTGAGGGTATAGCTCAGTGGTCCTGTGCTTGCTAGAATGCGCAAGGCCCTGGGTTTGATCCCCAGCACCACAAAAAGAGTGAGGAAGAGACGGGGAGGAAGGGTTTCCTTCTAGGGTATAGCCCCAGTGACCTAAAGACCTGTCATTGGACCCCAGCTCTTAGGGTCTCAGTGACACCACCCTGGGGACCAAGACTTTAAACCCACCAGTCTTGGGGGACATTCAATATCCCATAATTGTAGCAGTATGTTTATCAGTCTTCAATCGCTTCCATAACAAACCACCACAAACTTGGTTTCCTAAAACCAAACAAATTTGTTTTCTTACAATTCTATACACCAGATCAAAAGTACTGAGTTAAAAATCAAAGTGTCAATAAGGTCACTCTTTCTGGAAAAACTTTCTGGACACTATAGGGGAGAGTCCATCTTCTTGACTTTTCCAGCTTCCAAAGGACAGCTGCCTTGCCTCCCTTGGCCCTCAACTACCTGCAAACTCCAGCAAGGTAACATCTCTTTGGCGCCCTCCCATCACATCACTCTCCCTGACCACAGCTGGGAAGGTTTGAATGATTCATGAGATCAGATTGGTGTCTTAGTTCATTTTCTGCTGCAATAACAAAATACCAGAGACTGGGTGATTTATAAAGAAGAGAGGTTTATTTGGGTCATGGTTTTAGAGGCTGGGAAGCCCAAGAGCATGGTGCAGCTTCTGGTGAGGGTCTCATGCTGCTTCAACCCATGCTGGAAAGCAGAGGGGAAGTGGGCACACGTGAACAGAGGCAGAACTCGGGGAAACTCACTTCTACCAACCTGATCTCACGGTTGTCGGCCATCCAGGGCAAAAACTCACTCGGGAGAGAAAGGCATTCGTCCGCTGGTGACCCTAACACTTCCCGCTAGGCCCCACCTCCCAGGGGAGGAATTGAGGTTCCAGCTCGTGAACTGGGGGGACACATTCAAAGCATAGCAGTGGAGGTTCACCTGAATAATCCAGCATCACTTCCCCAGCTCAAAGTCCTTAACCTCTGCCACATTCACAAAGTCTCGGTGGCCACATAAGGTGATGGAGCCACAGGTTCCACAAACTGTGACGCGGACCTCTGGGGGCTGGGATCCTGCCTCCCAGGCACACTTACGAGAACTCTCCACTGAGGAGGGGCAGCGATTGGGAAACTGGAAGGCAGGTGAGCGCGTGGGAGCTGACGGAAGGGACAGAGGAGGCTGCTCTTTGCGTGAGCTGGACGCTGGGAGTGGGCACATCAAGGAGCATGCAGCCCCCAGGAGGCACTGGTGTTCAGGGAAATGAGAATAAAGCTGGTGCTAAAAGCAGGAGATTGGTTTGAGATGAGCTTCAATCTCAGACGTCCTTGTCCACCAGCGCAGCTGGGCGCTGTCCCTCCGCTCCACAGAGCCTGGAGGTTTATTCCCCAGACATGACACACAGGGTGTCTGAACCTGGGTGCTCTGGGCACCCCTGAGGGCGGCGTCTGTGCCACCAGAGGTGGGGCAGCCCCAGCATCCTGGCCTGCATCCCCCTTTGGGCCTCCAGAACCAGAGGGCCTGCCCTTGACTCTCTGAAGTTCAGGGCGGGCTATGGTGGCCCCTTCCCTCTCTGAATGCATGAGTGATGAGTATTTGGTTATGGTTGTTCTGTTTCCTCTTCTAATTTCCTGCTCCCTGCATAGTTTCTATGTCCTCCAAATGCTCCCCCCTTTCCTATTTGTATCCGCTCTTTATTTTATTATATCTTACTATTTTTTGGTGCTGGGGATGGAAGCCTCGCAGAGCCCTACCTCGGAACCACCCCCCAGCCCTGTTCTGTCTTCCGGCTTACAGTCTGGGTTAGCCAAGGGAAGAAAGAGCAGATGCAGTGACCTCGGCGATTCCCCAAGATGCGGTGCAGCCCAACTCTCCTTATTGAGCCCCTGAGTCAACTGGCCACTAATAGGCTTCTCATCCTTGCTTTTGTAAATTGGAGTTTTAAAAATTGAGGTAGAGTCTACTTAAAGTGACATGCAAAGGTCTTAAATGATCCATTCAAAGAATTTTTTTTTTATTGTACTGGGGATTGAACCCAGGGGCACTCCACCACTGAGCCACATACCCAGCTCTATTTTGTATTTTATTTAGAGACAGGGTCTCACTGAGTTGCTTAGGGCCTCACTAAGTTGCTGAGGCTGGCTTTGAACTCGCTATCCTCCTGTCTCAGCCTCCCAAGTGCTGGGATTACAGGTGTGCACCACCACTCCTGGCTCCATTCAAAGAATTTTGACAGATGTGTCACCCACACCTGGATCAAGGTAGACAGCATGTCTATCTCCCAGAAGGTCACATCATGACCTGGTCCTACGGCCCCCACCACACCTGCTGAAGCAGCTGTGATTTCTATTGACTTTTGAATTTTATTTTTATTTATTTATTTATTTATTTTGCAGTGCTGGGGATTGAACCCAAGGCCTAATGCTTGCAAGGCAGGCACTCTACCAACTGAGCTATATCCCCAGCCCGGTTTTTGAAACTTCTGAAGTCTGAACAGATAAGCAGGGATGCACAGCTGAGGAAAGCCTGCCTTAGAAGAGGCAGAGCCCAAATGAACAGAATCAGGAGGAGATGGACCCTGCATGAAAACAGAACTGTTATTAGTATGTTCAGAGATTTAAGAAGAAATACTGAACCAGGAAACAAAAGCTAGATGTGATGGGGGCAGTGAGGGGCGGGTTCAGGGTGGGCATCAACAAGAATGAGCCGCAAAAAGGAAAAAGTTGGGCTGGGAACGCAGCTCAGTGTGGATCCTGTGCTTAGTTGGCATGTGCCAGATTTGATCCCCAGTGTGGTGGGGGGGAGGGAGAGAGAGAGAGATACAGAGAGGAAGGAAGGAAGGGAGGGAGGGAGGGAGGGAGGGAGGGAGGGAAAACTTTTTTGGAAATTAAGACTATCCTAGCAGAAAAGGTAAAGTGTTGGAACAGGGGGATTGGCAACTATTGTCTGTGGGCCAGGTCCAGCATGTGTGTGTGTGTGTGTGTGTATTTGTAAATGGAAACAATACCTTTATTTTTTTTTAGTTGTAGATGGACACAATACCTTTATTCTATTTATTTTATGTGTGCCAAGGATCAAACCCAGTGCCTGACACGTGCCAGGCAACTGTTCTACCACTGAGTCACAGCCCCAGCCCATGGCTTCTGTTTTTTTAAATAAAATTTTATTGAGACGCAGCTGTAGGTACATCTCTAGAGCTTATCCAGACTGTTCTACTGAAACTTGATACCCATGGATTAGTGGTTCCCTGTGTTCCTCCCACCACCGCGGCAACTATAGAACCAACATTTGTGAATTCACCTCGTGTAATGAAGTCCAGTGGACTTGTCTTCCTGGGCTGGTTGATATCACTCAGCACAAGGTCCTCGTCCAAGATGTCCACTTTTGCAGAATGTATTACTGTTGAATATTACAGTATTGCAGAATTTCCTTTTTGGGGGGGCAGGCACCAGAGATTGAACTCAGGGGCACTCCACCACTGAGCCACATCCCCAGCCCTTTTTTGTATTTTATTTAGAGACAGGGTCTCACTGAGTTGGTTAGGGCCTCGCTAAGTTGCTGAGGCTGGCTTTGAACTCCCAATCCTCCTGCCTCAGCCTCCTAAGTGCTGGGATTACAGGCATGCGACACCGTGCCCAGCCACAATTTCCTCCTTTCTAAAGGCTTGAAGTATTCCACTGTATGAACATGCCACGTTTCCATTATGCATTCATCTGTTGATAGCTCAGGGGCGCATGTCTGTAATCCCAGCAGTTGGGGAGGCTGAGGCAGCAGGATCACAAGTTCAAAGCCAGCCTCAGCAATTTTGCAAGGCCCTCAGTAATTTAGTGAGACCCTGTGTTAAAATTAAAAAAGGGCTGAGGATGTAAGTCAGTGGTAAAGCACACTTTAGTTAGATTTCCAGTCCAAAGGAAAAAAAAAAAGAAAGACATTTGAGTTATTCCCATAGCATAGTTATTGTGGATAGTGTTGTGGTGAACACAGGGTCTCTAATATCTCTTTGAGATCTTGATTTCAGTTCTTCCAGTTAAATACCCACCAGTGGGATTGCTGAATCCTATGGTAGTTCTGCTTTCAGTTCTCGAGGAACCTGCATGCTGGTTTCCACAGTGGCTGTATCACTTTGAATTCCCATCAACTACTTACAAGAGTTCCAATCCCTTCAAGTCATTGCCACCACTTATTTTTTTTTAACAATAGCCATTCCAAGAGGTGTGGTTTGGATGCACATTACCCTGATGACTAGTGACACTGAGAATTTTTAAAAATACCTATTGGCCATTTATATGTCTTCCTTGGAGAAATATCTATTTACCTCTTTCGCCCTTTATTTTTTCAGTACTGGAACCTTAACCCATTTTTAATTAGGTTAGTAGGGTGTGGTTTTGTTTTGTTTGTTTGTTCGGTCCTCGGGATTGACCCAGGGATACTTTATCACTGAGCCATATCCCAGCCCTTTTTTTACCTCCCTAGAAAAAGGAAACAAGTTTTATTGTTTTGCCAGAAAAGGAGAAACAGAGAGACTCCTGTCCCAGAGGCTGTGATTCTGTGCATCAGCAGGAATAGGGGGCTTTAAAGAGGTGATTCAAAGGCTACACTCCACTGTGTTCTCTGACTGGAGTTATGATTCACCTGTTAATTTGGAAGTTTGTCATTTCTGAGATCTTCTGGTGCCATCCCCAAAGTCTGGGTTACTTCCCTCTTATGGTGGGTGTGCCCTCAGGGACAGATAACTGCCTAGGATGGGGAAGAAAGGTAACCCCGTTTCCCTGACATTAGGGAAGGCCCAGCCCTTCTTGTTTTTTATTTTGACACAAGGTCTTGCTAAGCTGCTGAGGATCTCACTGAGTTGCCCAGGCTGATTTTGAACTTGGGATCCTCCTGCCTCCCCAGTTGCTGGGTGCACAACCATGCTTACCTAAGTTTTTTGTTGTTGTTTTGTTTTTGCTATTGAGTTATATATTTTTTTTTTTTTTGGAGATCAATCTCTTAATCAGATGTACAGTTTGCAAATATTTTCTCTCCTTCATAGGTGACCCTTTTGCTCTGTTGATGGTTTCTTTGGCTGCACAGAAGGTTTTAGTTTGATGAAGTCCCAGCTTGTGTTTTGTTTTTGTTTTTTAATTCCAGTGCTGGGAATCAAACCTAGGACCTCGCTCGTACCTTGCAAGGGCTCTGCTGCTGACTTACGTCTCCAGCCCTGTTTTGGTCTTTTTTTTTTTTTTTTTTTTAATTTTGAGACAGGCTCTCACTAGATTGCCCAGGCTGGCCTCAAACTTGCAATCCTCCTACCTCAGTCTCCCGAGCAGCTGGCATTCAAGGCAAACGCCACTGCCCCTGGCTTCTATTTTGGTTTTGCTCCTTGTTTTCAGTGTTATGTCTGTGCATGAGTGTTTGCAGGAGCTTTACCCAGAATTGCCCAAACTTGGAAGCAAGCACAATGTTCTTCAATAGGTATCTCCACGTAATGGACTGAGCAATCAAAGAAATGAGCCATCAGGCCACAAAACGCCATAGAAGAGCCCTAAGTGCATATTGCTAAGTGAAAGAAGTCAGTCTGAAAAGTACTATGTGACTCCAGCATTAGACACTGTGAAAAAGCCAAACCCATAAAGACAGAAAAGATCAGTTTGCCAAGGACATGAGAGGAGAGAGGCAGGGATGATAGGGCGGCACAGTGCTATATTCATTCATTTATTTTCTCTCTCTCTCTCTCTCTCCCTCCCCCTTTGTATTTTTTGGCACTGGGGATTGAACCCCAGGGTGCCCAACCACTGAGCCACATCCCCAGCCCTTTTTATTTTTAATTTTGAGACAGAGTACTAGCTGAGTTGCTTAGGGCCTCACTAATTTGCTGAGGCTGGCTTTGAACTTGCCATCCTCCTGTTTCAGCCTCTTGAACCGCTGGGATTGTAAGCATGCCCCACCGCACCTGGCGTGACACCATTGTGTTACGATGCCATCATGGTGGATCCATGACATTATGCTTTTGTCAAGTCCCATGCAAACTTGAACTAATGACAGTGCATGACAATTGGATCATTAGTGGTAACAAGTGTGCCACACTAATGCAAGATGTTAATAATAGAGACTGTGGAGGAAGGACTATGTGACAGAGCAGAAAGATCTCCTCTTGGTAGAGTCAACCAGTTTCTGCTGAGTTATTCTGTAAACTTAAAGCTTCCCTAAAAAAAGTCAATTACAAAAAGGAAAAAAATCAGAGGATTCTACCCAGAGCTATAAATAATGTTTCTGCAAGATGTAAACATGACCAGTCTGACCAATATTATGATACCACTGTGGGGTGGGGGACAGGAAGGCACAGTGGGCAGGAGCAGGAGGGGACACAAAGGAACTAAATCTTTTGGGAATTAGGAAAGTGGGAAGTTGACAGGTAACACTCAAAACTGGAAAAGAAAAAAAAACAAAGTCAATATGTTCTAGAGAAAACATGGAGGTAAAAATTACTAATGATCAGTTTAAGGAGTTGAAATGATTGTCCTTAAAAAGTGGGGAATGGCAGAGTTTGGTGGCACATACCTGTAATCCCAGCAGCTCGGGAGGCTGAGGCAGGAGGATCTTGAGTTCAAGGCCAGCCTCAGCAATTTAGCAAGGCCCTAAGCAACTCAGGGAGACCCTGTCTCTAATTAAAATATAAAAGAAGGGCTGGGGATGTGGCTCAGTGGTTAAGCACCCCTGGGTTCAATCCCTGGTACAGAAAAAAAAAAAAAAAAAAGTGGGAAATGACTGAGTGTAATCCCACTGCTTCTCAGGAGGCTCACCCGAAGCTCCTAAGTTCTAGTCCAGCCTCCACAACTTAGCAAGACCCTATATCTCAGAATAAAAAGGGCTAGCACGTGACTCAGTGGTAGCGCCCTTGCCTAGTGTGTGTGGAGCCCTGGGTTCAATCCCCAGTATGGCATGGGTGGGTAGGGGTGGCAGGGGAACCAAGAAATGGGGAGAGAGGGGGATCAAGGAGGAGACCCCAGGGCTCAGGAGGGTGGTTCTGGGGAAAGAACAGGGTGAGGGCTCCAGGAGGAAACAGGTCCCTCAGCCTGTGTGCAGTGGGGTTGGCCCTCCTCCCCCAGCAGTGTCTGGGAAGAAGCTGGGGAGCAGGGAGGAGCCAGGAGACAGTGGAAGGGAATGGGATCCATCTGTTTTCCCGGTGAAGTGGGCGCCAAAGCTGGAGGAGACAGGAGGTGGGAAAAGAGTGAGTGGAGACCTTGCTAGGCAGCGTGGGGTCTGCAGACCCACACGGGCAGCACCTGGGGCTGAGCGGAGCCACCGCCTCTCCAAGATCCCTAGATTTATTCCCAGGTGAAGGGGAATCTGAGACGCACTGCTGAGGGAGACCAGGAAAGAGCAGTGACAGGCAGAGTGGGCCCCCGGGCAGCAACGCGCGCCCTTGGAGGTGTGCCCTGAATGAGAAGGGAATCGCCAGCCTGGCGGGGGGCTGGCCCAGTGCCGGCAGAGTGGGCTGGGCTGGTGTAGATCGGAGCAGGTACTCGGCAGCCGCGGGGGCGCGCTCGGCAGCAGCCCCGGTGTGGAGGCGGAGCCCAGGCGGGCTGGCTGGACGGTGGCAGGGGAGGGTGCTGGGTAGGAAGAAGGTGAGGTGGGGTGGACTGGCAGTCTCGGTGAGGCCAAAGAGTCTTCACACGCAGGCCCCAGGCAAGCGATGAAGAGGACAGAGGGACAGAGCAGAGATGGAGGTTTCAGAGGGGCGGGCGATGAGGAGGTCAGGGGTTTGAGCTTGGGAATGGTGGCCAAAGGAGTGGAGAGGTTTAAAGGAGAGGCCAGGGTGCCAGGGCACGGAGCGGCCAGCTGCAAACTGCCTGAGATCTCCCCCGCCTTCCCCTGGGAGCTCTGTACCCCCAAAGTCTAAAGGTGGCCAGAGAGGACACCGAGTTTTCTGACCTGGCTGGAGATGACAGTGTGCCCCACTTTGAGAACCACAGCGTAGACAGGGACCGGGATTCTGATAGAGAAAAAGAGAAAAGCAGGAGCGACAAAAAGGGCCCTGGGGATGGCACAAATGAAGACCTTGAATCCGGAAACGGGCCTTGGGTGGACCCGCTGGGTAGGGGCTACAGGTTCTGGGCGGTGAAGAGCAGAAGATGGAAATGTGGAGAGTGATCCAGACCGTGAACCGGGCTCATGCCACCGCGGTGCCTTGGTCTGCCCTGCACTGTGACAGATCGGCCACTAGAGGGAGCGCTGCACTCACACAAGCGGGGACTAGCCCCGCAAGGTTCTTTCTCTGACAACTTCTGTGATCAAAGTTCGGATTTTGCAGCCTCATGACTTAGGTTTAACCCCAGGCCCTCTACTTCGGCTCGGGGAGACTTGGCCAGATTACCCAAAGCCTCTATGACTTCATCAGTCATAAAATTGTCACAGCAGCCGGGCGTGGTGGCTCACGCCTGTAATCCCAGCACTTGGGAGGCTGAGGCAGGAGGATCGCGAGTTCAAAGCGAGCTTCAGCAACTTAGCGAGGCGCTAAGCAATTGAGCAAGACCCTGTCTATAAATAAAAACATAAAACAGGGCTGGGGATGCGGCTCAGTGGTTAAGAGCCCTGAGTGCAATCCCTCCGCATCCCACCCCCACCCCCGCCAAAAAAAGGGCACAGTGCTAATTGACTCTTCTGAGCTGTTCCAAGGATGGTTGAGAGGAAGCACCAGAGTGGGAAGGGCTGGTCTTAGTAATGAGAGAGGAATGGAGGAGGTTTTGCCATGGCCTCTGTCTCCTGATTCTCTGCAGCCCTTCTGCCCAGCCTTGTCCTGGGCCAGACACAGGGAGAGAGATGGAGCTCCACCTCTGGGGTCTAGAGCAGGGAGGGATGTGGCCTCCAACCAGGAGCAGCCATCTGCCCTTCTTGCTAGTCTTGCTGGCGAGCTTGCCTGGAAGCAAACCCACCCTGCTCATTCCCAGCTACTGGCTGACCCACCTTCCCCCACCACACTCCCTCCCGGATGCCCAAGGGTCACTGGCTGCCTTTGCCTGGCAACCACGTCATCCATGGACAACAGTCACTGCCTGGCACCCAACCTGCTCCCTCCTAGCAATTCTAACTGGTCCTCACTCGGCTCCTGCCCAGTCCAACCAAGAGCTGAGCTATCAGGCCAGACCCCAAGTGGCATCCACGTTCCCAGGCATCAAAGACCCGGGCATGGAGGTTCCCTAGGCCCTTGGTCCCACAGAAGGGTGACTTAAAAATGATTTGCTGATATTTAAGAAGGGAGGGCTTTGCAGTCCAAGATCCAGATTTCTGCCCTCTCTGGAAAAATTAGAAGCTCCGAGAATGTTGGTCCACATTTCCACATACAGCAGGGACCCTTTCCTTGGTCCAGGGCTCTCCAGCTGACCTCTGTCCCCGTCCCAGCCATTCCCCTGTACCTTCCTGGCCCCTGCAGGCATCTCGGCCTGTGATCCTGCGTAGGAACTGCCAAAACAGGTCCATGGAGGTACATCCATGTTGCAGCTGCTGGGCCGGGAACGAGTGCGGAAGTGAGGGGAGGGCACCCCAAGAGGGGCGAGGAATCCTGGGAGCCAGGCTGGGAGAGGGTGCCATGTCCTCAGATGCCCAAGGGACTCCATGGTCCAGGTGCCTGGTGCAGAACCCTGCCTCCCCCATCCTCCAACCCCGGCCTCCTGCCCTGTGCCTGACAGCACGTCCAGGTGACTGAGCATCCTATTTGGTCCAACTGCTCCTCCCTGTTCCACTCCTGCCGCCCTGCTATCTTCTCCCACAGTCTCAGGCAGTAGCCTCCTCCCTCCTGCCTCCCTCCGCAGTCTGTTCTCCCCACAACAGCCAGAGGGAGCCTGTTAAACCTGACATAGCCCATCCCTCCTCTGCTCAGGACCTTCCCACCTCACTCAAAATCAAAGACCTCATGGTGGCCCTAAGTGAGCTGTCTCCACCACCTCTCATCTCCCATGCTTCTCCAGCCACATAGGCATCTTTACGGTTCCAGAACATCCCAACACACTCTGGCCCCAGGGCCTTTGCACTGGCTCTTGCCCCTGCCTGGCTCCCCCATCTGCTAGGCTCCCTCCCTCACTTACTTCAAGTCTCAGCTCAAGTGTCACTGTCTCCATGAGGACTTCTCTGCATGCCACCCCCTTCTCTGTTTTATGTCTGATTTCATGCTAATCCCTTGAAGCATAATCATTTACTTATTTGTCCTGTTTGTCGTCTTGAAGAGGCCCCATGAGGACAGAGATTTTTCTCTGTTTTGTTCATTGCAAACAGTGTTCAGCACACACCCAAGAAATATCTGGGGGCTCGAGGTATAGCTCAGTGGTAGAGTATTTGCCTCGCATGTGTGAGACCCTGGGTTCCATCCCCAGCACCGCAATAAGTAAATAAATAAATAATTGGTAATTGAATGAGTGAATAAACAAATATATACACTGAGGGCGGTAGTGGTACTAAGTTCATGGGTGGCCACGAGGCTTGGGTCAGGTCACCTGGGTGCAGCAGGGTCAGCTCTGTGGGCCCACGACAGTGCGGAAGCTTGGGGTCTCGTGCTCTCTGGTTGGTGTCTGGGAATTCTTCCTGGGTGTGGGGGCTGTCATCCAGGATGTCCCCCTGGGTGGCACCCTCAGTCCTTTCTCCTTCCCTTGTTTCAAGGCAGAGTCTTGCAAAGGTGCAGAGGGTCTCTCACTAGGTGGCTGAGGCTGACCTCCAACTGGCCATCCTCCAGCCTCAACCTCCCGAGCTGCTCAGGTTGCAGGTGTGCACCACCACACCTGGCTGGTGTCTTGAAATTCTTCCATCAGTTCATCTGGGAATGTGTAAGTGAAGCCCGATGGGGCAGCGGAGCATGCGCCGTCAGCTCCACCCCACCCCACAGCTTCCAGGCAGCCGCCACCCTGCGGGGGCCTGGTGGGGTGGATCATCCTTAGGTGTTCAGCCAGGTGGCCCAGGACCTGGGAGGGCTTGCACCTGCTCAGCTAGTTTCCGTGCCCAAGGGAGCGTGACATTAAATGGGAAATAAAGCCACCACCACAGACTGAGAACAGCCTCGGGAGAAAAGAAGGGGTTTTTTTTTTTTTTTTTTTTTTCTTTCTGCTTTTGGAACAAGGGACCATGCATTTTCATTCTCGGGCCCTTTGTTCTGTAAGTGACCCTGGTGGCAAGGGCTGGCACCTCACAGGTGTTGAGTGCTCTGTCCTGAGGAGCCGGTGATGTTATTTAGGGCTCCACAATTAGAATTAGGCCAACCAAGAGAAAGTCCTCAGGCTCATGGGACAGCTGGTGGCCTGCAAGGTGACGGGCACCAGGCCTGGAAGAGAACATTCCCTGCCCACCCCGTGGCTCCAGGTCCCAGGCCAGAGCAGCAGGGCAAGCCCTTCCCTCTTCCTGTCACCTCTGTGAACTGGGAGGAGGACCTGCAGCCCCGTCCCCTGGCAACGGTGGGGGTGGCTGTCTCTGCAAACGGAACCATGAGAGGGGCAGGGTGACTGCCAAGGTCCCTGACAAGTCCCAGGGTTTGTCACTATTGCTCTAAAGGGTCCCAGGGTGGGCACTCAAATTCAGCCCTCATCAACATTGGAAGAGGCTCTAGCTTCAACCCTCAGGAGCTGTGTCATGAGGGACTCTGTGGTGACTTCAGGTCCAGGTGTCAAAACCAGACACGGCTGCTGAGGGCTGCAGACCCTGCCAGCAACTGCAAAAGAGACCCCCGGGGGGCTGCAGCTCTTGGTAGTGGCCTCAGTGGCCTCAGCCCCCAGTGGTGGCCAAAGACTTCCATAATGACCTCAGACAAACCCTGGTGACACCAGGGAGCCTCCTGGCATCTCGCCCCCCTCCCTCCATCCTGGCTAAGCCCCTGTCCCTCCCCAGCCTACGAGAATTCAAGCCATTCTCAGGGATCCACTTAATTAGCCAAGCTCATTAACTCGCCCAAGGCCTCCCTCCCCTCCCCTCCTAATTAACTCACTTAATTAGGGCTGGCAGGCCCCGCTCCGCCCAGCCCCCTTCGCTGCCACCCCTGCCCACCTCCTCTAGCCCCTCAGCCGGGCCTCCACGAGCTGGGAAGGGAGCAGGTGTGGCTGAAGCCCTGGGCACCCAGGCCTCCCCGCTGTCCTTCCTTCCAGTCCCAGGATGCCAGGACAGTGGCCTCCCCAAGAGCAGCAGGCTGGAATGGAAATGGGGACAGGAGGTGCATGGGGAGAGAGAGAAATGGGATCAGAAGGAATCGGGGGCTGCGGAGGACAGGAGGCGGCCGGCGGCAGGGACCAGGAGGGGGTGGGTACCCAACCCGGGAGCCTGCGTGGGCTCAGGTCCCACGGATCGCAGCAGCCTCACAAACTCCTCCACCTCCCGTGTCTGTGACATAAGGTGGCAGTGCCACACCAAAGAGTCCTTGGGAGGCTGGAAGGAGTTAGAATGTAGAGTGCTTTGAACGCAGCCTGGCACAGATCCCTGCTTGTTAAATAAGTGGGTGGCATGGATGGAGGCTGGGGGGGCTGGACGGGGAGGGGGTGCTGTCTCCCATGGTCTGGGGTGCCAGGGACAGACTGGGGAGGGGAGGGAGTAAGTGGCAAGAAGGGCTCAGGACAGAGTCCTGTTCTGCTCCACAGGTGGAAGACACTGACCCTGTGGGTGCGGGCCTGGCTCTCTGTGCCTCGGTTTCCTCATCGGGAGGAAGCCTTTCTCCTGGGGAAAATATCTGGTGCATCCTAGATGTCTACTCAGCCTAGAGACTAATGCTGAGACGTAACTCAAAAAAACATTTGGAGAGAGGTGCTCAGCAGCCCATCATTTCCCCTGGTGCCCAAGCAAAGAAAGTAGGCTGCACAGGCAGCAGGCAATCTGCAGGTTAGACATCTGGTAGAACTTACCAGGGTTGAGGCATACAAGATCTCAAAGGCAGGAAGGAGAAAGAGTATGTTTGAATTGCAGGGACTGGGCTCTGGGGAGAGATGGCCTTCAGCACCCATTGTGGGGGATGAGGTAAGAGGGACCTGAGCGCTGGTAGGGCCTTGGCCCAAGGTGCTCCTGCTCACCCTTCAGGTCCCAATGCAGCCATCACGTCCTCCAGGAAGCCCCTGGCCTTCGTCTCTCTTTGGTACCCTGGTGAAGGTCAATTTTGTATTCATTGGTCTGATGAGTGTAGTGTCTCCTCCCCACACTCACCTGGAGGCTCCTGCGGGCCAGGACGGGGGCCGTTTAGCTCACCTTTATCCAGCACCTTCGGACCAGGGTGCCTCTGAACGCACGCATGCCTGGGTGCAGAGATTCTTGACGCTTCCAAGGAAAGGGGTCCCACAGCAGCCCCAGCAGCTGTCCAGCCTGCTGAGCCCTGACCAGACCCAACTCCACCCTTTGGGATAGGAGCTGGGCTCCAGGGACTCAGATCTCTTCCTGACCAGGCTGAGCTTCCTCCAAAAACCCACTTACACAACCTGAGGTGCTAAGGAAATAGAGAATGTAGAAATATTGAGTATACAGAGCAGATGAGCCAATGTTCCTGTTACTCCTGTATTTTCAAATACTTTAGAAACCCCGATTTACACACAGTGCAGGGAGCATGGGGTTGGAAGCAATAGAGACCCAAGTCTCTGACTTAAACATAAAAAGGAATTTATTGGGTCATAGAATTAAAAAGTCTTCAGGTATGGCTAGATCAAGGGGCTCAAGCAATGGTGGCCTTCTGACTGTCTCCATCTCTTTGCTCTGCCATCTGCTGCGTTGGCGTCATCCTCTGGAAGTTTCTCCCTGCTGGTGGAACTCCAGGCCTACACCCTGCCACCTTTCAGTGCAATGGAGAGAACCCATCCTATCCTCCCGGCCCCAGGCACAGACCCAACTCAGAAACAATTGCTCCCGCCAGCGGGTGTTTATCCACTGATTGGTGGGAGCTGGGTCACAAGCCACCCCTATTATCAGGATCCCTAATGAGTACAGAGGGGTATGACAGGGAGTGTAAATTCCCAGAGGTAAACAGGGCTCTGTTACCAGAGCGAGCAGGGAACCAGCTGGATAAGAGGCTGCGCCTCCAGGACTCCGCAGGCGTCGTGGCGGGTCTAGGGCCTCATTCCACGCGCAGGGCATTTGTGGTAGACCCCACCTCCCATACATCCTTGGCCCCCTCCGGACTTCCACTTCCCTGCATCCCCATCTCTCTTCCAGAGCCTTCTGGCTTCAGCCTGCTCGGCGGTTTCCGCAGCCCCGCCCAGCACCCCAGCCCCGCCCAGCACCCCAGCCCCGCCCAGCACCCCAGCCCCGCCCAGCAGCTCCAGCCCGCCCAGCGCCCCCGCAGCCCTTGTCCTCGGATGGGGTAACTCAGAAACGTGGTGGAAAGTGTCTCTGAGAGGTCCCAGCACACGAGTGACCTGCTTGTGTTTCTCCCGCAGTGCAGACTTGCTTGATGACACACACCCGCTTGTCATCGATTCCCTATCTCCTACCTGGGTTCACCTACCAAATAGCTAGTTCCTGACTCCTTGTCTCAGGGTCTCTTTCTGAGAAACCCAAACTAGGATGTGATCAGAGCCGGACCAGTGGGATGTGTGCTAGACAGCTCTTGTTCCTGACAGATGTCTGCAGTTCTCAGGGTGACTTCGGTGACCCACGTTATGGGAAGAGCTGGGACTAGACCAGCTCCAGGAACCTCTGCCTGGTCAGGCACAGTGGTGCAGGCCTGTAATCCCAGTGGCTCTAGAGGCTGAGGCAGGAGGATCACGCTTTCAAAGCCAGCCTCAACAGCAAGGCACTAAGCAACTCATCAAACACTCTCTAAATAAAATATAAAAAGGGTTGGGGGTGTGGCTTGGTGGTTAGGCACCCCTGGGTTCAACTCCTGGTTCAACAAAACAAAACAAAACACACCTGCCTGGGGTCCAGAGGCTTGATAATCATGGGCGGGGGTCAAGACCTATCAGATCTCATTGCATGACTTCCCTGGAGAAAGAGCCACGCCCACCAGCCCTAAGGAGCAGGGAGATGCAGGACCATCATGAGCAGGGCAGGGTGGCCCAGGCCAGGACACAATGCCATACCTCATCCCTTGCGCTTCTCAGAGTGCGGTCATGACATCATCCTGGACCTGGCTTTAGAGAACAGAATCGCATCCTAGAAACGTTCTTTCTTCTCTTCTCATTTTTTGTTAAGATCCCATTTAAGGGGTTGGGGTTGTGACTCAGTGGTAGTGCATTTGCCTAGCACATGTGAGGCACTTGGTTTGATTCTCAGCACCACAAAAAAATAAATAAAACAAAGGTATTGTGTCCATCTACAACTAAGAAAAAAAAGTTTTTTAAAAGATCCAATTTAAGACTGGGGGTGTAACTCCATGGTAGCATGCTTGCATGTGTAAGACCCTGGGGTCCATCCCCAGCACTGCGAAAATGTAAGGGAGAAGAAGAAAGAGGAGGCGGAGGAAAAGGGGAAGGAGAAAAAGAAGAAGCTGGGCGTGGTGGCACACACCTGTAATCCCAGTGACTCTGGAGGCTGAGGCAAGAGGATCACAAGTTCAAGGCCAGCCTCAGCAACTTAGAGAGACCCTCTCTCAAAATAAAAAAGGCTGGGGATGTAGCTCAGTGACACAGTACTCATCTAGCATGTGTGAGAAGAGAAGAGAAGAGAAGAGAAGAGAAGAGAAGAAAGAAAGAAAGAAAGAAAGAAAGAAAGAAAGAAAGAAAGAAATCCCATTTTAAAACACTCCCACTGAATAATTTTTAATTGTTTGGGAAAAAAGGGAAGGAAATTACAGGAAAGTGTAAACCCGTGCACAGCCACCGCGAGAATCAATGTTAACATTTTACCATATTCGCGTCAGATATTTTTACTAAAAAAAGACAAAACATGACAGAGAAAGATGAATTCCCATCACACCCCCTCCGGATCCCATTTCCTGGATTCCATCCCCGGAAACAGCCACCGTCATGAGTTTTGAGATAGTCTTCTTGTAGGACTTGGCACACCTTCAGTGCAAGGAGCAGAATTCCCAACTCAAAGCCGCTTCAAGTTCAGCCCAGCAGGTCGGTGACACCAAAGAGAAGCAGGTCTTTTGCTCTCACTGCCATCGCAGCGGCAGCCTGCTGGCCACCCACAGTCCCAGAGTTGTATTTCCACGTGGGGTGGGGGAGCTCGTCGGCAGTCTCTGGAACACTGTGCCTCTCGCTTCAGAATACATTCTCCAAAAAGAGGCTGCGGACTCACCCCTCCAGCTGCTGCACATCCTGGCCTGCCCAGCTGTCGCTCTCCGATCCCCCGAGGCCTGGTGAACTTCCTGGCTTGCCTAACCACCTTTGGAGGCCCTGGATGCTCCGGTGCCTGTCAACTGCTTTGTACTTCGGCCCCAAATGTCATCGGATCTGTCACCTTAAACCTGATCAGCTCTTGGAGCTACCCAGTCGCCAGTGCCACCAGGGCCCATCAAGCTGTGTGGGCTGGTCACCAGCACCAATGTCTCAGCATTCTGGTGGCCATTCCGGGGCAGGGGTTCTTCCTGGACAGGACGGCTGTCATGCAGATGAACAAGTCAGGAATGCCTCTGTCATGACAGGTGTCGTGAGGAAGAAGCAGCATTACAGAACACTCTGGGGAAAGCCCCAAATGCCATCCTTTCCCCACCAAGATGGCCAGCACCATGTCCTCACGGACCTCTTTCACTACAGCTGGTGGAAGGATCCAGACTCTAATTGGGAGGTTATGATGTCCAGATTCTAACGGACTGGGAAAGACTCCACAATTTCTTCCCCACCCCACCCCCAACAGTGGCAGAAACTTCTGACACATCAGTGCATATGAAACGCAGCCAGCCATAGCGGGGTGCCATGGCACACGCCAGTAATCCCAGTGGCTCAGGAGGCTGAAGCAGGAGGATCGCAAGTATGAGGCCAGCCTTAGCAATTTAGGGAGGCCCTAAGCAACTTAGTGAGACCCTGTCTCTTTAAAAAAAAAAATACACACACACACACACACACACACACACACACACACACACACATAAAGGGCTGGGGGTGTGACTCACTGGTTAAGTGCCCCTGGGTTCAATTCCCTGTACCAAATTAAATAAATAAATAAATAAATTAATTAATTAATTTAGATGCAGCCAGAGGGATGGTGCATCATAATCAGAAGTCCCTGGGGGTCTGTGGCCTCCTGGTTATTTGCAGGAAGCAGTCACTAACTGCCCGAAGCCTAGAGATGTGCCATCACTGTGAAGGGCTGTGGGCTCTGGACAGAGTAAATCTGAATGGAGATGTGGCTGTGGAAATCATGGCCAAGTTTTGTCTTTGTGTTTTACTATCCAAATTATGCCCATCAAGACCCCCTGGAAAGACAGCATTGCTGGGGAAACAGCCTGGAGCTGGCAAGTTGGTTTATCCCTAGGTGTCGGGGACCAAGACTCATAGATCCCAAAGAGCTGCTTTAGTTCCTCTCTGCAGACACGTCGTGTGGTTCAGTCCACCGAGAGGCTGGCCAAGGTGGGGTCAGCAATTTGTTGGAGAAAACGCTTGGGAGGAAATCAAAGAGCAGGCGCTAGAGGGGGCTGGGAGAACCGCAGGTTGCACCAGATCCAGCACTTGGGAGAGAGAGACTCAGGCTGCAGGGCCCAGGGGGGACCTTGATCCAAGGCTGCCCACTAGAGGCTTCTGTGACTCCAAGGAACAGGTGTGCTGTTCCTTGGGTGGGATCAGTCCATGGGGAACAAACTGGGGCCTCTTTTGTGAGCCATAGATGGGTCTCACAGCTGCCACCCTTGGTTGATGACTTTCCCTGATGTCAGAGGTCTGAGTGGCACAAGTTCATAGCCACCATCTTCCTCCCCTTGTGCTGCAGAGCAATTTCTCTGACCCCATGATCCTCCCCATGATCCTCCCCATCCATGATCCTCTCTTTCTTTCCTCCCCCCCCCCCCCTCCTCTCTCTCTCTCTCTCTCTCTCTCTCTCTCTCTCTCTCCTAGTACTGGGGACTGAACCCAGGGCCTTGTGCATGCGAGGCATGTACTCTGCCACTGAAATACACCCCAGACCCACTGTGAGTCTCTTTGTAAGAGGAAACTTTGAAGACTTAGTCAAACAAACCACCGCCTGCTCTCCCTCCTGCTGCAGTTGTCTGGGGACCCATCTGGGGACTCACTCCTTCCCCTTCCACTACCAGTTCCAGAAGTTTCTACAACTTTCCAATATCAACGATCCCCTTGGCCAGGGGTGACCCCTTCAGTCCTAAGGGACCCAAACTGTTGGTTCTCGTAATCAATGAACCCTTGGATTTCACTTGTATCTCTGTCTGCTTCCACTCTATAAAATAGAAGAGGACAGTGACTCCTCTTCTTGCCCATTGACCCCAGAACACATAACGTCCAAAGTTTCCTGGCAGCAGCCATAGTTTAAATTTGGTGGGACCCTTGCCGTGTCTCCTGGCTGCAGCTCCCTCCCAGCTCTGTAGAGTGGGAGGGCAGGATTTTATTTCCCACAATGCACTTTGGAAACTTTTACTAATTGCATTGTGGGTCATCACAGCCCCAAGTGAGGAATCAAGGAAGGTTTCTGCAGAAGGGGGCCTTGACCTGCAGAAGGGGCCCTTGATAACTGTGTTAGTCAGCGTTCCGTTATTGTCCAATCCCTGACACGATCAACTTGTCAAGAGGAAAGGTTTATTTGGGTTCACCATTTTGGAGGCTACAGCCCATGTTTCCTTGGCCTCGTTGCTTTTGGGCCCGTGGTGAGGCAGTACAGCATGGCAGGAGCGAGTGGCAGAGGAAGCTCGTCTGTGACATGGGTAGGAACGAGAAGAGGGAGGAAGAGCCTCCTGTCCCACCGTCCCCTTCAAAGACACTCCCCCAATTACCTAAGGTCTCCTACTCATGGAAAAAGTTTCTGCCACCTTCCAATTGCACCAATCTTAGAACCAAGCCTTTGATGGCCCTTGGGGGACATGTAAGATCCAAACAA
This sequence comes from Glaucomys volans, assembly GCA_020662805.1. NCBI lineage: Eukaryota > Metazoa > Chordata > Mammalia > Rodentia > Sciuridae > Glaucomys > Glaucomys volans. The sequence goes on along the minus strand of JAJEJO010053369.1, from coordinate 37,624 downwards.
TGGCAATAACCATGGCTGGGAGCGTGTCAAGGACTGATTCTTCCCCTGCCCTCTCTAGGGCTCAGTTTCCTCATCTGTATGAAAGGAAAGTACTGACAAAGCTCTAATGCCCTGGGACTTGGTTGTTAGATACAGGATAACATTCTGTCCCACTTCCTCCTTCTTAAGTCCCTTTCTACCATGTACCCAATAACTCAAACCCTTCCATTAGTTTGGGGGCCCTGAGGCCTTACTTGGAGAGCATTAGAACCAAGCTAGGGTAGAATTTGACACTGGTAGGACAAGGAGAGGGAGGAGAGGAACAACTGACACAGAGGAATTATTTGGGAGGATAACTTGTTTGGAAAACAAAGAAGAGGAGAAAGGTGTTCTAGATAAAGGAAACCAAATGTACAAAATGATGAGAAAGTAGATGTTCCAGAACAGTGCTACTGAGGTCAAGGCTGAATGGAGAAGAGAAGTCTTCAAAGGGGAATGGCAGACAGGCTCCAAATGCAAAGGGCTTTGAACGCCAAGATAAGGAGGGTAGACTTTATCCTGGAGGGAACAGGGAGTCCTTGAAAATTTCATATAGGGGAGGGGCTCAATTCAATTTACATTTTAAGGAGCTGATGGCCACAAAAGTCTTGCATTCTAAAAACATGCATGTAAGAAGAGACAGGAGAAAGACAAGTTAGGCACTGAGCAATATTCTCAATAGTACAGGTTGCCAACCAAAGACTCGTAGATCAGATTTGTCTCCAAAGCGTGTTTAATTTGGTCCAGTCAATATTTCTGAATTTGAGGAATGCACTGCAAACATCTAAACGTTGGAAGATTTTATGTTAGAATATGGATTTCCTGCTTCTCTTGAAATATCATCTGGATGCAGTCACCCAAGGATCCCTCCAGTTCAGAGGGATCACTCCCTAACCTTTTGCAAGACCCCGGTTCCTTTTTGCAGTTTTGGGATGGAACCCAGGGCCTCCTGCATGCTAGGTGTTCTGCCACTGAGATCTATCCCTGGCCCCTATTGGGTCATTTATGCGACCTATGGTACTTGAGTTCTCAATTTCTGGATCTAAAAGTTCTAGAAATAGAGTGGTAAGGGCTCAGAAAAACACCTGATCAGAGAAGAAATAGGGGAGGTGCCTGGGGCGCTGGGGGCTTTCTCGGAAAGCACTTTGCTGCAAGGATGAGAGGGAGAGAGCCGAGGGCCTGGAAAGATGCGCTGTCCCCATCTCATCTCTGTCCTCATCCGCCCCACTTCCATTCAAGCCACCAATTTCCGGTTATCATACAGACAAAGCTCCTTCACACCCGGGTGGCTTTGCACATGCTGCTACCTCTACCTCTGCCAGGAATCCCCTTTCTTCCCTTCTGTCCAAGCCCCGTTCACCCCAACCGCATTCCTTGACTCGTCACCGCCGGTTTACAGCAGGGGTC
>JAJEJO010053369.1:0-35799 GCA_020662805.1 Glaucomys volans | reverse complement strand
GGGGGGAGTGCGCGTGCGCGAGCGCGCGCGCCGAGCGGGGCGGACAAAGGGGCGGGCGGCGGCGCGCGAGCCGGAGGGCGGAGCCGCGGGCCGGGCGGGCAGGTGCGCGCCGGCGGGAGGGCGGAGCCGCGATGCCGCGATGGAGCGCAGCCCGGGCGGGCACCGGCGCTGGGGCCCGAGCGCCAGGCGGAGCGCGAGCCGGATCCGCAGCCGGAGCCCGGGCCAGGCCGGGGTTCGGGACCGCAGAGCCGGGCTGCTCGTAGCGGCGGCGACGGAGCCCCCCAGCGGCTGAGGGGCGTCCTCCCAGCGCCTGCCGGTGGCCGGGACCCTGCAAGCCCCGCAGCGGCGGAGCGCGGGGATCCCCCCGACATCCAGCATCCAGCGAGCCCCAGGAAGCGGGGGCCCCCCAGATCCAGCGCCGAGCGACTTCCCAGCGGGGGAGAGCGGAGACTTCCTCTGTATTCCGAAGACAGAGCTCCCTGCGGCTCCGCGGAGACTCCCCCTCTTCGGTTTGGGCCCCCCAAGCCCTAGAACGCAGTGCTCCCAGAACGGGATTGCTGGAACCCCTCCCAAGACCCTGGTCATTGCAACTCCACACCTCAAGACACGAAGACCCAGCTCAGAACTCCCCTAGATCAGGGGATCCTAATCCCCCCCTCCAGCTCCGGTACACAGAATTCCCAGATCTAGGAACCCTCACCAGCAAGAAGCCTCGGGGACCCCCCCCCCAAAAGCTGCGGGAACCCGGGACGACTGAGCCCCTGACGGCCCCTTCGCATCCCAGCCCATGTTTGTGGCGCCCTGAGCCCCCGGGGCCGGGCTGATCAAGACCGAGACGGCGCCCAGGCCCCCTGCCGCGGCGTCCCCGCGGCCCCAGCCCAGGTAAGTCGGGCCCAGGTGAGGGGCGGCAGGTGAGTGACCCCCGAGGTCCCTGGATCCCCGAAGGTGGGAAAGGAAGTATTGGGTGCGCGCTCCCCCTCCCCAGCGTCGCCATGGAGCCGAGGCTGAAGGACGTTTCTTTGTGTCTCGCTTGGAGGAGCCGCCCCCTCCTCCTCTCCCTTCCCCCACCCCACACCCTAACCCTGAGGTTTGGGCGCTGCTCCTGGGCCCCAGAAGGGAGTGGTGGTGGAGCCCCTTGTGCGTGGAGAGGAGGGCAGAGGGTGGAGTGTCTCCTCAAAATCCTGAGCCTGGAGCACTGGATCATAGGTCCCCTGAGTATATACACCCCCTCCCCCAAGGACAGCCTTAGTTCTCAAGTGATGTCCCCTGGGAGGAGAAGATATGGGGGTGTCCACAGGTGAGGGGGCCTGCAGCATGTGGCTCGTGATGACTGTGGCTTGGGTGGTTGCCTTTGTCTGAGAGAGCAGGGAAGGGGTGTGTTTGAGAGAAGGAGTGGGAATCCCTTATTTTCTCTGTCTCCGCTGCCCACCACTCAGGCCACAGTGGGAGTCTTCACCCAGGCTTCTTTCTGCAGGACAGTGAGGGGGCAACCCTCCCCAAAGTGAGGTGCTGTCTCTGGGGAGGAGAGGTAGTCTAGATGAAGAGCTCTTTCAGGTCAGAGCACTTTTCTGTCCCCATATGTATGTCCTAGGGACTGTAAACCCAAGTTCCTCCTCTCTCCTGACCTCCAAAACATCCAGGGCCAAGCCGAGGATTGGGTCAGTGTGTCCTAGACAGCCAAGGGGCATTCCAGGTTCTTGATTTAGATTTCCAAGCAGTCTGCAAAACATCCCCTGGCTCCGCCCTGTGTGATCCTGAACCCCAGACTCTGTAACTCATGGGGAAGAGAGGAGCCCCCCAGGCACCCTGAAATTCTGGATGGGAGATCCTGAGCAGGGGCTGGACGATGCCAGAGAACACTCTGGGCTGCTGGGATTCCCCCCAGTCTCTTCTCTTGGAGCCCTCTGCAGGCAGGCATTGGTTGCAAACCTAGCTGTTAGGTGCAGGCAGGACCCTGGGCACCCAGGCCCCCCAGTAGCTCCTTGTTTATTGATTCATTTGAACCTTTAGTTGGCACCTGTGCACCATGCACTGGAGTCAGGGCCTCTTCCCACTTCCTCCTGATCTCTCCTGGGCTGCTCCTGTTCCCGATCAGACCCCTAGGCTGTTGTCAGTTTGCCTAAGCCACACTTAGCTGGACTGTGAGGTGGCCCTGGTCATTTCCAGCCGATCAGTTCTTGACCCCAAACCTGAGGAACCTTGTCCTCCGTGCTTCTGCAGACTTGGGGACCCGGAGCACTTTATGCACCTTCTCCCCCTCTACAACACCAGGGCCCCTCCTGCCTCCCCGCCCCGCACACCTGCTGCTGGCCTGGACCCGAGGGTAAGGAAGGGTGAGACCCGAAGGAGAGGAGGATGGGGACTGCTCAGCCCTGACCTCTTGTAGCCCTCCTGCAAATTCAAGGACAGCTGAGGCAGCCACCCTCAGCACAGGCTGGGGAGAGGCAGCTGCCCTGAAGACTGTGTGACCTTGGGCAAGCATGTGGCATTTCCCAGAGAGGGTGACAGAGAGCAAGCCAGCCAGGCAGTTGTAGATAGAAGTTGGACCGGGAGAAGTGTCCAGGTGTGTCCTAAGCATCCCGGAAGGAAGCCGTTTGCCCTGGAGGGTTGGGGCCCTTGCCTCACACTCACAGAAAGGGAGTGGGACCAGAGCCTACAGAGTGGAGACTGGAGTCATGGACCAGGGAACCCTTAGGCCAGAGGAGGACAGGGAGGATCACTTCCTCCCCTCTCTAACCTGCAGTGACTCCCCACTGAGTCCAGTGGGGAGACCATGGCCGAGGAGTCCAGGCCTCTGCAGTCTGGCCCTGAACCACCTCTGGGGCACAGGCTCCTCCTCAGCCTTCTCTCTCCTGGCCCATCTCCTCCATGTTTTCTAATTGTTTTCCTCTGTCCCATGCTGGGCCTGTGGCCTAGAGCCCCACTCTAGAATGGCCTGGGGGCAGCTTCTGCCTCCACCTCTCCTTTTGACCTGACCTGGGCTGGCACATCGGAGAGAGCTGAATTTGATTGGTTGGTGGATTGGTGGCTTGGAGACCTTGGTGTGGGTCTGCATGTGCTGTGGAAGTTAGCACATACAGGCTCTGACCTCCAGGAGATGGTGCTGTCTTGCCCCATCACATTGGCCTTGTCAAACCCAGAGCCCAGCATATGGTCCAGCACACGTTGTCAACTACAGCTTATAGAAGCATTGTGTTGATCTGGTGTACTTTACATGATTGCATTTGCTCTCAGTGCTAAAAAAAAAAAAAAAAAAAAAAATTTGGAAGGTTTCATATTCAAATACTGATTTGGGTTCCTCCCAAAGAATCGGGTGACGTGGCAACCCCATGCCAGAACTGAAGTATGGCCACTTTGTTTGGACAGGGCACGTGCCCCTGCAGCCTGCCCCAGAACCCGGCCTGTTCACTCATCAGTGTGACCTGCTGGCTGCCGCTGCTAGCCTCCAGGTCTGAAGGCCCAGGGCAGAGGCTAGAAAAACGTTTCCTCAGCAGGAGACCTTCTTCTGTGTGTCCTCTGCACATGTGTGTCCCCTGCTTCCCCCTGTGCAGGTTGGCATGTGCACAGAGCAGTAGCCATGGGGGTCTTTAGGGCTCAGCATGAAGTGAGCCTCCCCACTCTGGTCACGTCTCACATGGCCACCCCTGTGCCAGAGGCCATCTAAATCTGTTTGTATTGTGCCACTTGCCCAGGAGCAAAAGTCCAAGGTTCTAGATCCAGATCTTGCCAAGGACTTGCAGAGGAAGGCTTCCCCTCTAGGCCTCAGTTTACCCATCTGTCCAGAGAAAATCAGACTCACGTTTCCTTGTCTCTAAGCTTCCTCCTTGTTCTGACTTCCTAAGACGGAGGTCTAAGTTGCAGGCCGGCAGGAGGGTGCCTGGATGCAGCACTCACTCAAAAGCCCAGCGTTCCCTAAACGTGAATGAAACTGAGGGATGTTGCCAAGTAGATGGGCCAGGGGCCAGCACTGGGCCCCAGCCACTGGACATGGCCCTGGAAGGAAGTGTGCCATTTTCCAGGACAAAGGTCTACAGCAGCCCGAGGTCAAAGCAGATGGCAGAGCACAGACCCTGAACTCTGTCTGGGTTTCTACCTCATCTGCCTGTTGTGTGACCCTCAGCAAGTCACTTAACCTCTCTGGGCCTCAGTTTACTTATGTGTAAGACGGGGATAATACGAACCACATGGGGTCATCTGGGGGAGTAAGTGAGTGGAATCATGGAAAGGGCTGAGGACAGGGTCTGCCCTGTAAAGATGCTCAGGAACTGTTGGCATTTTTCAGAGGGGCATTGGTGAGAGGGTGGCTAAGCCTTGGTAGTTTTGCTTCCTTGGGCTGGTCCAGGGAGGCGAAAGGCTTTTGGTGCTGACCCTAAGAGAGGGTAGGAGTCTTTGAGAGTAATTTGTAGTGCTTAAGAATACTTTCTCCTGCTCTGGGGTGCATGGGGTGGGAGTGGGGCTCAAGGCTGAGGGTCTGGGGCTCTCCTGACCTTGTCTTGGGACTCAGCCTGGGAAGCAGGGTCCAGGTGGCCAGCCCTAGTTCCCTAGATAAGGCCCTCCTCACCCCCAGCCTCTGCTGTCCAGGCAAGGCCTGCTGGGCATTCTGCAGGAGTGAATGCCAGAGGCTTCTGCCCCAGGCAGATGGGCCCAAGGCCAGAGCCAGGACCAGCACCTCCTCCAGGCCCCGGGCATCCCTTCCCTGCTCCTTCTGGGTGTCAGGAAGCGGCAACAGCTAGACCTAGAAGGGCCACAACCACCTCTCCTGCTGGCCCCCTTCCTGGCCTCTGCCCCATCCATGCCATAGCTTGGCCACACCTGGAGACAGGACTGGTCCAGACTCCCAGCCCAGCCACACTGGGGAACCCTGTCCTTGTCGGAGCTGGAAGGAAGCAGTGAAGGGTTTGCCACACCGAGTGCACCGTGCCAGGCACGGGACATCATCCTCTCATTCAGCACCCCTGTAGCACCCCCTACCCCAGAGCAGGGCTTGGAACCCAGCCCCACCACTGCCTGGCTGTTGACCTTGGACAAGTCACTCATCCTCAGGCCTCATTTCCTTCCCATGTGAAATGGGGGTGCAATAGCTCCTCCCTCCCAAGGCTGTGGCATGAGAACTAGGTGGTCAGCTGCAGGTGAGGCCCTGAGAGCAGAGCTTGAGACATGGCTCTTATTATTTCTGTTCTGCCCTGCTGGGTATGTAAATGAGCTGATCCCAGGCTGGGGACCACTGTGACTTCCCGCTGCAAGAGCTGTCCTTCCCTGCGGTCACAGGAGGGGCAGAGACTGTTGCAACTGCCTCTGGACGTTGGGATGGCCCTGGGGCTGGGAGACCCAGCAGGGGCGGGGCTGGATAGGACCGAGCCACCTGGTCCTCCTCTTAGTTAGGCCCCAGAGAGGCTGCTCAGAGCTTGCACAGCTCCAGCCTCCTCCCCATCTGAGGCAGCTTCCCGGGTCTGTGAGCACCCTCCATCGCAGTAGGAAGGGCCTTAGCTTCCCCTCAATATAGGACTTCAAACTCTGAGTCAAGGCCTTGCAGAGAGAGGACCCCCCGCCCTGGGCGCTCAGGTGCCTGCTAGCCCTGACCCCAAGTATCTCCAGAAAGGGACTGTGAGGCCTGTGGTTAGCTTAGTTTAGTGGCAAAAAGCATTCCAGACCTAGCTGTGTGACTTTGGACAAGGTACCTAACATCTCTGTGCCTCAGATCCCTATTTAAAATGGGCGATACCAGTACCTGCCTTGTGAGGCTTAAGGGAATGGACGTCTGTAAAGTGCTGTGAATGGCACCTAGCATCTACCAAAGTTTTGCTGTTGATATTAGTACCCAGAAGCCCTGAACAGAAAGGGAGCACCAGCCCCACTTTCAGAGATGGAAAAATGGAGGCTTGGGGTGGGGTCCAGGTCTTTATTCAAGTCCCATATCTGCAGTGCAGGGAAGAGTTTTCTACCATTCACACACAGCCCGCAAAGCGTGGCCCATCAGGAGGACCCAGCGGAGCCGAGCCTGGGTTTGGCCACATTCCCTAACATATTGTGGGGCAGCGGGGAGCCTGCTCTGGCTGGTCCTGAGGAGCCTCTGAGTGCAGGAGTTCAAGGCCCAGGTCAGTGTGGTGAGCCTTGACCTGTCAGGGCTGGCACGTGGGTTGGCTTCAGGAAGGGCTTGCTCAGGCCTGGGATTTAGAATACATCTCACTGAGAGCGAAAACCAGATCTGTCGTGGTCTTTGAAGCCCTATGTGACAACAGCTGCCCCCTCCACCTCCACCCTCAGGTGCCACCCCTGCCCCCTTACCCACCCCTGGGCACTCCTGACCCTGATCACCCATGCACGGCCACCACTGACTTCGCCTCACTGCGGTCAGGAAAGCTCTCCAGTTCTGTCTCACCTGCTGCAGCCTCAGCGAGGCCTCCTGCCCACCCATCCATGGTGTCCTTCCCGTCCTGCCTCGGGCTTCCCCAGGGTGTTCCCAACTGACATTCATCTCTTACCTGCCTTTAAAAAAAAAAGAATGTGGTACTGGGGATTGAACCCAGGGATGCTCTACCACTGAGCTGCATCACCAGCCTTTTAAATTTTTTTATTCTAAGACAGTCTCACCAAGTTGCTGAGGCTGGCCTTGAGACCCTCCTGCCTCCACCTCCCAAGTTGCTGGGATTACGGGTCTGTGCCACTGTGCCTGGCTCTTCCACGGACCAAATGAGAACATAAGCTCCTTGCGGGCCAGGCTGTTCTCCTGGCTCACTGATGTCTTCCAGGTCCAAGAACAGTGTCGAGCACATAGTAGACACTCAACAAATATCTACTAAACGATCTGGTGCCAGACAGATAATCTCCAAGGCCCTCTTACCGGTGTGACCCAGGACACGTCGCTTAATCTTTCCTTCTCTGGTTGCTCAGTTTCCTTAGCTGGAAGGGATACAATGGGAATAATAAATAGCTTCTCCTAAGGTTGTTGTAAGGTTTAAGTGAGTCAATGTGGATGTTAAGCACTTTAAGTGGCTCATCGCATTGGCTGTTATTAACTATTTGAACCTGCATGATTACTATGCTTGTTGAACTGACAAAGAAAAGAAGGTGCAGAGTGTGTGATCTGCCCTAAGCCTTGTGGCCTGGCATGGCATGGCGGTGTCCAAGCCCAGGCCACAGCCTGCTGGGTGAGACCACACACACCCCCATCCATTCCTGTAGGAGTGCAGGGGAGGGCAGAGGTGAGGGCCATGGTCAGGGAGGGCCCATGTCTTCTGGGAGTTGCTGTCACCTCTCTGGCAGTCACACAGCCAAGGCCCCTGCCCCACCAGGTGGTGGTGGGGCCACAAGCCCTCTGTGCTCCACTCCATTCTCCCCAAGGGCTGCCCACCTCATCCAGGCACTAAGGCTGAGAAAACTGCACCCCACAGCCCCAGGGGCTGCCTCTGCCCCAGGCCCTCAAGTAACTGGGAGGATGAGGCCCCGGCCTCCCACCTCCCCTGGGGCCAAAAGAGGCCATGCAGCCTGTTCAGCTCTGGGTACCAGCTGCAGGCTGGCAGTGTCACAGACTATTAATAGCCACCAAGGCTGTGCCCCAGGGAAGGGGCAGACTGTGCGCCAGCTGGGAGGGGAGGGCAGGGAGGCCGAGGCTGGAGCCAACCTGGAGCCTCACTCTCTGCACAGGGAACCCCGGCTGCCCCTGGTGGGAGGGCAGAGAGGAAGAATATCTGTGGTCGGCTTCTATGACTGGGTCCTGAACAGTCCCAACTCCACCTTGGTTTCCTCATCTGGGAAATGGGAGAGGTAGGTCAAATGATCAAGTTCCTTCCGGCTTGAGTGGGTTCAGGGTGAGATTTAGGGAGCCGCAGGGCCAGAGTAGAAAACCAAGTGCACCGGCAGCGGCAGCCACAGGACCAGCTCCCAGCCCCTCCGAGCGTCTGCTCAGAGCCTGGCACTTCGCAGAACGCTCCTTTTGCTCCTCTGCAGCCCACCCTGTTCCCTGGGCATGTGCAGCTCTGTCACAGTGCTGCCCAACCTGGGTCTTAGGCCAGTGGCACAACCCGCCCAAGGTCACACTGCTAAGAAGAGACAGAGCCACAGTTTGTAGCCTGAATGGAAGACAAACTGAGAGAATGTTATCCTCTTCTTCCTTTTGAACCAGAATAGAATGTTCGATAGGTTCTATACCTGTGCCAAAGGACCGTGGGGAAGCAGAGGTCTCCTCTCGAGTCAGTAGGCTCCCCAGGGCCCTGTCCTCTGGTGTCATATATAGAAGTGGGCTTTGCTGCATGGGGACAATTCTCAGGAAGAGGGTCCTGGTCCTGAAGGATAAGAACACTAGATTAGTCTTTCATCGGTTGGAAAACAGAAGAGGGATGACCAGAGCTTCCTGGGGACCAGTGGCAGAGCCAGAGCCTCTCTAAGCACCTCACAAGCTTCCAGAGCCCAGAGCGCCTGGTTCTGGGTCCCTTCTCCCTGGCAGTGACGGGGAGAGTGCACAGGCTGACAGCCTTCTGCACTGGGGTAAACCAATGTGAGGGGCAGGAACATCTTTTAGGGAAAGTGTTAAGAGGCAGACAGCCTGGGAAACCTGTCTTGGGGTCCCAGAGAAAGGGCCTCACTTCCTGAGCTCAAGCTGGCCCACGGTGGGAGTTCAGGTGGCTGCTGGGCAAGTTGCTCTCCTCTGGCCCCTCTTGGGGACCCTGCTCTGTGCCTGGGTGGAAGCGGTAATACACCCTCTTCTGTCACTGTCCCCTGGTCTCCCTGCTCCCCAGCACACCTCGCTCCTTTTACTCCCCAGGTCCCTCAGGATTGTCCCTAAGGAAGTTGCCTTCCTAACCACTTCTGAGATTCAGGTGCTCTTTCCCTCAATTCTACCAGGCACCGTGTCAGCCCCCTGGGTGCAGCAGTGAACCACACCAGGCAGCAAAGTTCCTGCCCTCTAGGTGCCTAAGGTCTAGTGGGAGAAAGAGATAGTCACAATAGTTGTTGAAAGTCAGTAAGTTATATAATACATTTGAAAATGGTACATTCTACTGGAGAAAAAGGATAGCAGGAATGGGGTCTGGGGGGCAGCCCTAGTAAACAGGTTGTCCCCTGAGAGGATTGTGGGGGAAAGGAGCTGAGCCACATGGACGTCAGGGAAGTGCTCTCCAGGCAGAGGGACCAGCCCCAGGCAGGACCTGGCATGCCCAGGAACGGCAGGGAGCCTGGTGCATTGGGCAGAGGGGGAAGGGTGGGAAGAGAACAGGTCAGGGGCAAACAGGCATCGCGAGGACCTTGGGTTGTAGTGGGAGCCAATGGAAGTGCTGTGCCTGGGCGTGATGTGGCGCTCTTTGGCTGCTGTGACAAGGATAGGCTCTGGGGGCCAGTTGGGAAAGTTAGCTGTGGCAGCTGAGAGGCACTGGTGGCTCAGACCAGTGGACGTGAGTGGTGAGTGACCAGGTAGGTGCCACAGTGGTCACAGGGATTCTCAAGGTACTTTATCTAAACGAGAAACCTGTTCCCCACTTCAAGGTAGCACTAACTGCCGGGAACTACCTGACCCCATTCCAAGTGACATGGAGAGGGTGAAGGGGCTGGTGGCAACCAATGTGTTCCTCCAAGAAGCAGCCAGCTCCTACATCGGGGCCGGGACACAGTGGCACAGCTCCCAGCAGGGGGGTCGGGCACCTCCAGGTATCCCAAACACACTTGCCCTTCAACCGAATAACCCTGTTTCTAGAACGTACCATACAGAGATACCTGGACACTCTGCAAAATGACTTGTGTGGAGGCCACTTGTTGGTTATAGTAAGTAGTAAAATGTTGGGTGTGACCAAGTGTCTTTCAGTGGAAGTTTAGTTAAATAAATGGCAGTTTAGTTAGATGAAGGGCAGTATACCCAGATGTGGCTTTCCAGCCATGGGTCCGGGGTTCCTCCATACCTGGGTCATGATCCTCAAGAGCCTCCCCCAGTCTTGAACTTTGGGTCTGGGCCTGCCTGGGCGCTGTCCACGCCTGTGGTGCTGAATGCAGTGGGGCTGGAGGGGCACCTGGGGCTGGGAACCAGAGACCGTGGGCTAAGAGAGGGAGCCGGAGCTCTGCTACTCATGAATGGATGGAATTCCAGGGAGTTGCCTCACCCCCTGAGCCTCAGTGTCCTTATTTGTAAAATGGGGTTGCAGTGAATAGGAAATTGGCACGTAAATGGTGACGTTCACTCTATGGTTTCAGAGACAGTAAGCCTAGTGGTTAAGCTTCTGGATGTGCCTAATGATGCCTGGGTTTGAATCCTGGCTCTGTCGCTTCCTGGATGGGACGATCTTGATCGAGGGACATGTCTCCATTTCCTCATCTGTAATTTGGGAGTAGTACTAGTCCCCATGTCACGGGGACAGTGTAAGGATGAGATGAGTTCATTGACGTGAGGTGCTTGGCACTCGGCAGGGCTTCCCTGAGTGTTAACTATCTGTCACTTTCCTCTCTGTGGCTGTCACCATCCATCTCAGCCCTGCCCACCTTTCTTTGCACAGTGGCCGGTGCCACACACCAGTGCCACTGCTCCCATCTGTGCTGTGCAGGGGGCTGGGACTGGGCTGTCCGAGGGGACAGCACCTTGTCCTGTGGTGGCTCTGGCTTCTTGCCTGGCCCTGCCACTGACTTTCTAAGTGACTGAGCACAGCACTGTTCCCTTCTAGCCCTCAGTCTCTGCATCTGTGAAATGGACCTGAAGATCCCTCATGCCGCCCCTGGAAAAATAATTATGTGCCTGCAGGGTCACATTCTGAAAAGTCAAGATATAAAAAGTTACAACTTCCCAAATACGCACAGAATTATTCAGCCCGCATTTGTCACATCCTGGCCAAGTGCTGGGAATAGCTGGCTGATGGGGGCAGGGGCCGGCTTTCAAGGAGCTCCTGGGCTTCTTGCTGGATTGTACATACACTTTTCTGGACTCTTTAGGTTGGGGGTTCTAAAACCCAACTCAAACAGGCTCCATTAAGCCAAAAAGGAAACAGAATGATTCATGAAATAAATGTTCAGGAGAGTAACTGGCTCAAAGTCACCAGAAATCCCTCCATCTTTCCTCTCTGCTTATCTCTTTGTGGCCTCATGGTCAGGCAGACTTACCTGCTCATGGTGGCAGGCAGCCCCAGCAGCTGCAGACCCCTGTCCTCCAACTTTGCAGCCCAGGGCAAGAGGATGCCTCTGTGCTGAGAGCTGCAGCAGAAGTCCTAGTGCTGGACCCCAGAGGGTCACCTTTGGTCACATCCATCTCTGGCAGATAGGATGGATCCTGAACCCCCAGGGGAGCCCACCCTCCTGAACCAGAGAGTGGGCCATCACCCAAAGAAAGAGGAGCTGCCGTCGAGCTGCAGGAAAAGCCCATGCTTATTCAAGAAACCACCAAAAATGTGTTTCAAGGCCGGGACTGGGCCAGATCTACTCTCCAGACGAGTGATTTGACTGTATAGATGAGCAGGATCAGAGGGAGGAGTCTGAGGCAGGTGAGAGGAGAAAGGAGGTGTGCAGCTGGCTGCATTGTGCAGGCCAGGGGAGCTCAGCTCCCGCCCCTCGCTTCACAGAGACGCACCATGAAGCAGGCGCAGTCACAGGGGCTCCTCAGTGCCTGGAATGCCAGCACAGGGCTGCTTCTTCCCGGGACCTTTTAATAATAATACTACCCTGAGAAGGGAGGTGACCACCATGGCATCCTTCCCAGCCTGGCCTTTGTTAGGGTACCCTTAGTGTCTGCCCATTCTTGGGACCTAGGAGAGGAGACCTGGGCATGGGGACAGATGATCTTAGGGTCCTAGTGTGAGGATCAGAAAGATCTGGCTGGCATCACTTGGTCCAGCCTTGCCCCCACTGAGTCCCCGGTAGATGGGCTTCCAGGCTCTGCTCCTCACCCCAGTGATGGGCAACACTCTTTCTTCCTGCGGGATCTTATTTTGAGTTGCTCTGCCTGGGTCTGGCTTCAGGAGCCTCATAGGACACGGAGCATGACAGCTGAGGGTCTGCAGCCTCCCCTCCTGAGTTCAAATCACAGCTCTGCTAACTATGAACTCCTGGTCAAATCACTTAGTCCATCTGGGCCCCAGTAGCTGTCCTCATCCACTTACAACTACTACAACAGGAGCGCAGACTGGGTCATTCATAACGAGCGGGAATTGATCCTCACAAGTCCAGAGGCTTGGAAGTCCAAGGTCAAAGCACTGGCATCTGGTAAGGGCCTTCTTACCAGATGCTGAACCACCTCATGGTGGAAGGCCACAGGACAGGAGGGAGAGAGCAAGAGGGACTGGACTCGGCCTTTCATAAGGAACCTGTGCCCACAGGAATGGTATCAACCCATTCATGAGGACACAGCCATTATGTCCTAACCAGCTCTTGCGACCCCACCCCTTAATTAAATCTCAACATGGGTTTTGGAAGGGACATTGAAGCCACAGCAGTACCCCTGTCTGGAAACGAGAATAGCAACAGCCAGCATCTACCTCCCAGGACTGACCATGAAGTGATGCAGCTCACCGTGGTCAGCACAGCACCAGCATATGGTAAATGCTCAATAAGTATCTGGCCAGTGTTTTCCTCCCACAAAGAGGGTAAGAGCGGCTCCCTTCTCTACAGACTGGTCACCTCCTACCCACGCCTACAGTTAGATTCTTGTCACTGGGTTTCAGTGTTGTCACTATCTGTAACCTCTGGCTATGTTCCAGGCATCTGAATACACGGAGGTTCAGATCTTCCCTCTTCTGCTCACTGGCTACGTAACCCTTGAATGGGAGCAGTGCCAGCTGCTGTAACCAGTAAGTCGGGTCTCCACTGACAGCAGTGCACTTCTGGGGCACAGGACAATGCGACAGGTAGTCCTGGTCAGCAGGGGAAGTCACAGGGGCGGCTCAGTGCCTGAGATCCCACCACGTGGCTGCCTCTTCACAGGGTTTTTGAAGAATAAGACTAACCCAGGGACATGAGGTGCCCCATCCAGGAACAAGGGTCCTCCTGAAGCCTGGGCGCCTCCTTCCTTCCTGGGACCCCACCACCCTTTCGGGTTTTGGAGTCCTCCACACCCAGAAGAAGAGGGAATAGAGGAGCCTCCCAATCTGGAGAAGCCCCAGACTGGAGGTGACACTTCGGTCCACATTCCCCTGGGGGGACCCACCTCGTGGCCACACCTGGGTGCAAAGGAGGCTGAGGATGTGGTGCTGCGGGGGGCGGCCGCTTTCCAGCAGTGACTTGGTACTGCAGGAGAGGAAAGGGCTTGGTGGCCAGGTGGCTGCCTGCCATGGCAAACGTGCCTCCGTTCCTCAGCTGTGAAATAGAGAGCAGCGCTCCATCGTGGCCGTGGTCGCCCACCTCGGGCAGTTGCTGAGAACCAGTGAATCGCACACTCCTGACGGTGGCTTTGTCGTGTAGAGTTCATCCCTCAGTGAAGCTTTTCTCAGAAAACATAGGAAGCCTCCTGAGCCCCCTCAGGGTTCTCCTGAGGACTCAATGAAACCCTGCCAAGCAGGCAGCGCTTACGTGCGCGCACGCGTGTTCCAGAGTCTGCGCGCAGGTGTGTGCGCTTGTGTCCATGTGTGCACGCCCGTGTGTCCGCGTGTGTCCACGCAGGTGGGGAGCAGGGTCCCAAGCAGGCCTGGGTTGGTGTAGCTTCACAGGGTGACACCAGCCCAGCTGCCTGCCAACAGGAAGTGGTAGGCGGTTCAGTCTTGCTTCTCCCTTGGGAAACCCTCCCCCACCACGGTGGCCGTCCCAGCATGTGGCAGAGCCGGCACTGCTGCGGTGAAGACTGGGGCCCCCACCTGCCCTCAGCCACTCAGAAGGGAGATGGAGGGTCTCCCTCGGGAGCAGTGAGGACACACCCTCAAGGTCCCCAGCCCAAGGAGGTCCCCAGGGGCCGCACAGTGAGCCTGAGCGTGGGCGAATGTGGCGCCCACTACGTGGAGGGAGCAGAGGTCAGCAGAGGCCATGGAGTTCACAGCTGTCCCTCCTGTGCTGCAGTGACGATAAAGTGCCTGAGGACCCTGTCCCCCCAGGGCCAGCAGACAACCCAGCCTTCCTGCCGCAGCCAAGCACGCATCGTGCCTCACTCGGGACCCAGGCTTCTCTGGAAAAGGAGGTGCTGTAGTGAGGAGCGGAGGAGCCCCTGCCTGTGCGGTGGAGACCAGTGCCCAGCGCCAGGCGGCTTCGACAGGAGCCGTGCGGAAGGCGGGGCGTCCCTGACCAAGACCCCGCCCTCTTCAGGACCTGTTTTCCCCCCAGCTCCTAAGGGATCTGGGCCAGATGATTTCAGCACTCTGGCTCAGGAGGATACAGTGGGTGAGGTGCCAGCCTGGAGCCAGTCTCAGCATGAGCTGTGTGGCCTTGGGTGTCCATTTAGTGTCTCTGCACCTCATTTTTGTCGTCTGTGAAGTGATGGTGTCATCAATGATACCTTAACTGGGCCCAGTGGAGCCCACCTGTAATCCCAGTGGCTCCGGAGGCTGAGGCAGGAGGATCACAAGCTTGAGGCCAGCCTCAGCAACTTAGCAAAACCCTGTCTCAAACCATAGAAAAGGGCTGGGGATGTGGCTCAGTGGTAGAGCACCCCTGGGTTCAGTCCCTGATACCACAAAACTAAATAAGTTAATGAAATTAAAATGATAAAAACAACACCTGCCCTGTAGGCTGGTGGAATCAGGCCAGGCGGCCCATGGCCCCGTAGAGAGAGGGACAGTTAGTGCTGGTGGCACTCCTGTTTCCTTCACCGTACAGGTGAGTGAGCGGAGGCCTGGAGGAGTGGTGGGACCCGCTGAAGGTCACCCAGCCAAAATGGGGCACACGTTAGATCAAGGCCAGGGCTGAGGAGCCTCGAGGCCCGTGCTGCTTCTGTCGCTGCTGCTGTGCCTCCTAAGTCACGCATGGTAACTGGGTCAGAGGCAGTGTGTACCTGGGCGGTGACGTGGCGGCGGGGACAGGCTTGTGGATCGAGTCCTGGTGGAGAACAGGCTGAGGGAGAGGAAGGTTGGGCAGGAGGGGCAGTGTGGGGACCCCCAAAACTGGGCCCTGGGTGAATCTGATCCCCTGCCTCTGGGGAGCTCCTGGCCTGTTGATTGACAAGGGCACTGTCAAGACACCCCCCCACATAGTCAGTAGAGTCCCTGAAGAAGGGACAGCGTGCAGGAATCCTGGGGCTCAGCAGAGGCAGGAGCGGCAGCTGCCAGGCATCAGGGAGGCTTCACAGAGGAGCAAGGCTGGAGTGGCCAGAAGTGACCCGGGCAGTAGAGGTGGCTCTGCAGTGCTGGAGGAGACTGGCCACTGACCCAGCCCAGGAGAGACCCAGGACAGCTTGGAGGCCAAAGGGCAGGGCCACACCAGGTACCCAGCAGGCCCTGCTGTGAGAAGGAGGGACCACTTGCGACGGCCAGTCGAGCTCCCAGGGGACGCAGAAACAGCCTGAAGCCACTGGGCTGGCTGAAACCCCGGGGGGGGGGGGGGGGGGGCAGCAGGCGTTGTACATGTGTGTTCACATGTGCCTGCCCTCATGAGGCTGTCCGCCTCAACCCTGGGAGTCCACACATCAGGAGCAGGTCAGGAGAGCAGCCCAGCATCCCTCCATGGGTGGGAGAAGAGTTCAAGGCAAGAGGGCTGTCCACTGTCCACAGAAAGGGCCCAAGGAAGCAGGGCATGGTGGCGCACACCTATAATCCCAGCTGCTTGGGAGGCTGAGGCAGGAGGATGACAAGTTCAAGGCCAGTCTCAGCAACCTAGAGAGATCCTGTCTCAACATTTTTTAAAAGCTGGGGAATGTAGCTCAGTGGCAGAGCCCTTGCCTAGCATGCGTGAGCCTCTGGGTTCAATCCCCAGTGCCACACACACAGAAAGCCTGGGGGGCCTGGGACATGCTGGCCTGAGAATGCCCACACAGAAGTCACCATATCATTCCCTGCTGGCATCAAGCCAGCCCAGGCAGTTTCCTGATTCGGTCCTCTTCACCAGGTAGCGGATGTTTGCTGGGGCTTGGAAGAAGTGACCCCTGGCCACCCTGGCAACACAGAGAGACCACCATGGGGAAACAGCACCCCCTGTAGCCCCGTTGGGGCTGCTGCAGAAAGACCTAGAGCTGTGACCACCCCAGACTTGGCACCCTCAGGACTGGAGGGTGGAGGGGAAGGGGAAGCAGGACGGGTTTCCAGAGGCCTCGCACCATTCCTCCCTCCAGGGGTCTCTGGAAAGGGCTCACCAGACTGCAGACTAGACCCTGAGGTCAACCATGTGGCCTTTCAGACGGAGTCCCCAGCACGCGTTCTGATCAAAATAAACCAGCAAAGAAAAGGCCATAGCTGGGGTGGGAGGGGGCTGCTAGAACCCACGGTGAACAGAGCTGGCTCATGAATGGAGGGAGCAGGATCCTGAGGAACCAGAAGGGGTGGAAGGCAAAGCTGGGGAGGGCTCCCTGCGCCCCAGCCAGCCACCAGGATGGTGCAGATGGAGCTCCGCCTGTGGCTGGGTGGGAGGCCAGGAAGTTCCCTCCTGATGTTCCTCCTCTCCCTGCGAAGTGGGAGGCTGGGTCGTGAGAGGGAAGAGGAAGAGGTTTGGGCTCCTGAAGAGCAGCCCCTCCCAGCAAGAGCAAATGCAGCTCATGGTCGGAAGAACAGCATGGCGAACAATTATGGAGTGCTTACTGTATACCAGGCACCAGGCCCTCCGTGCCTATTATTTTACTTGGTCCTAATAGCATAGAAAGTAGGTGCTATTGTTACATCTTTTTTGTAGATGAGGAAATGAAAGCACAGAGACATAACTAACCTGCCCAAGCACACCCAGCTAGTTAGTGGCAGATTTAGGATTCAAACCCGGACTGCCTGACTCCGATCTGTGCTTTCTCTCAGATGGAGCTATGGCGCTCGTCCTTCAGGGAGCAGAGGACTCGGGGTGCTGGGAATGCTGGGTGAGGCCTCTGGGATTAGAAGTGACAGGGAACGAGGCCAGGAGGGAGGGAGGTGCGCCAAGAGGGCAGCAGATAGAGGGCGGGTACTGGCCTCCCTGGCTGATGCGCCTGCACACATGCACCTTCACGCATGCGCCAGGAAAGGCCCGGCTCCCCTAGCCCAGCCCTCCCTACTTTGCACATAAGAAATGAAGATTCCAGAGTGGACACCTGGAAGACGAGGATGGGGAGGGACAGGAGCTTATAAAGGGGCAAAAGCAAAGTCTTGGGGTGATGGACACGTTCATTATCTTGATCACAGTGATGGTTTCATGAATATGCATATGTCAAAAGTAATCAAATCATATGCTTTAAATATGTGTAGTTCATGTGCATCAAGTGCGCCTCAACAAAACTGTAGGAAAATTAAGTGAAGGAAAAAACAGGGAAAAAATAAAGGCCCTGACTTGGGCATTAACTGTCATCCTCCTGAGTTCCTGTCACCCACTTGGAACCTTTCAGTCAGGTCTCCTATCCCCAGCCCTAGACTCACCCCATGATACCCTGCTCCTACATGTCACTTAGATTCAAGGACACCTGTCTATGTGGGGACAAACTCAGTGGCCAGGAGGGGTGCGTCCAGGAGGACCACTCCAGCTTGTGTGGACAACAAAGGGGTTTCAGGTGGTGACTGGAAGGGAGGACTGGGTCTTTGGGGGACAGGTGCTCTGTCCCAGCATCAGGGACAGGGTAGGGCAGGACCCTGGGACCACAGCTGTGTTGTGCCTGTAGGGTTGTGTGGTCATCTGTCCAGGGAGACGCAGGCAGTGCTGTGTGGCCACGTCTGCACTGTCCTACCAGAGCCAGAGCAAGGCCACGTGGCTGAGGTGCTGGATTCCACGGCCACCTGGGCCCGTCCTTCCCCCATCTGGGCCTTATGCTCCCCACAGCCATGTCCCCTTTGATCATAATATATAGCTTGTGTGTTCTCTGTGTTTATTGTCCCTCCTCCCTGGGATGTAAGCACTGGAGAGCAGGGATTTGTACGTGTGGGGTCAGTGCTGTGTCTCCAGGGTTTTGATGTCTGCCTCTCAGTCAACACTTGCTTCATATTTGGGACTGGGGCTGGGGGTGTGGCTCAGTGAGAGCTGAGCAGAGCAGGCACATGGGCCGGGTTTGATCCCCATCTCCATAAAAAGCAAAACAAGACAAACATGAATGGACACACGCACATGAGCTCTCTTTAGGGCCGTGTCGTGTGACATAAACGTGTACCTCGCCTGGCACTGGGGGGGTGGGTGACAGGAGCAGACCAATGGACCAGGGGTGCACAAGTGCTAGTGAGGTACGGGGATGGCTCCAGCCTGGCAGAAGCTTCTGGAAAGGTGATGTGACAGAGATGCTTGTCGCCCCCTTGTGGTCGTCTTGGGCCTGGCATGGGGCCCAGGAGAGTTTTCTGGGTGCAGGGGAGGCAGGAAGTAGGTGGAGAAGGGGGACCTGTTCTGATGTCACTCTTCACACTAAATCCCACCCCCAACAGGGAGAAGATGAGCGTGGGCTGCCCAGAGCCCGACCCACCTCACTCCCTGCCCTGCTGTGGGCCGGGGACTACTCCAGGGCCTGGCACAGGGGTGCCCCTTCTCACTGAAGACATGCAGGCGCTGACCCTCCGCACACTGGCTGCCAGCGATGTCACCAAGCACTATGAACTTGTCCGGGAGCTGGGCAAAGGCACCTATGGGAAGGTTGACCTGGTGGCCTACAAAGGTACAGGTAAGTGTCTGCAGGGTGACAGGTATTAAAGTTGGGGGGGACCAAGGAGGCAGAGACCATGGTCCAGGTGGAGGGGATGGAACCTGAAGCAGCCCAAAGAGGAGACAGAGCAGGTGGGACAAGGAGGACTCAGGGCAGAGTGCCAGACTGGAGGGCAGGCTATTTGGGGGCCATCTGGGTGCCTTTGGGACAGCCAAGGGGATGCACCCAAGGACCTCAGGAGCTTGGGGGAGAGGACGGGAGTACAGTTGTGCTTGGGGCATACCAACATATCAGTGATGGCTAGTCCTAGGGAGGTGGACAGAGTGGTGGGTCCTTGGAGGTCAGTGTGACCATCCCCATTTCTCATAGGGGAACACTGAGACCCAGACTTTGAGTCACCTAGCCAAGGTCGTGCAGCTAGAGGTCTTGAACGAGGATGACACCCAGTGGCCAACTCCAGAGCCATCTTGCTTAGCTCCTGGGCTTGAGGGTTCCCATACCACACCTCGCAGCACGGCCCACTCAATAAAAGGGGCACACAGCCGGGTGGGGGGCTCTGTGCCCACTGAGGGCAGCAGGAAGAGCACTGGACAAGGGGTCCCCTGACCACTACTTGCTTGCTGGGTGACAAGTGACCACCTTCCTGTGCCTCCATTCCTTCATTTAGAAAACAGGGTACCATTAGTGCTCCCCTCGCAGGGTCAGTATGAAGCATGGGTGGTGAAGGTGAAGTGCTGGAGGCGGGCCTGTAACATGTAAGTAAGTGCTCCGTGGACACACGTGGCTGCACCCAGGAGGGTGCACGTGTCTGTCCAGGCAGTGTCAGGGAACTGTGTCTTCCAGTATCGTATCTTCTTCTTTGTCCATTTAACAAACATTTGCTGAGCAACTACTCTGTGCTGGACTCTAGAGACACACCAGTTGACAAGATAGTTTCCTGTGCTTGAGGAGTCATGTTCTAGCTGGGAAAACAGATGCCACAAATAAGTAGCTAGCGTGGCAACAGAACACGAGAGCAGGGGCGGGAGGCAGTGACCCTCCTGGGTTCCTCCCTGTGGGGGGCTGCAGACCGTGAGCTGGGCCCTGCTGCTCAAGCAAGTCCTTTCCCCTGTCTGGGTCTGTTTCCCATCTGCAGGGTGGGGACAGTCCTGCCAACTAGAGCTGGACAAGCTGTGCAGACAGGCAGGTATGGGTATGTGGCAGGAGCAGGGTGCAGGAAGGAGCCTCACCACTGTCACCATGGCCCTTACCAGGCACAAAAATGGCACTGAAGTTTGTGAACAAAAGCAAAACAAAGCTAAAGAACTTCCTGCGGGAGGTGAGCATCACCAATAGCCTCTCGTCCAGCCCCTTCATCATCAAGGTCTTCGACGTAGTCTTTGAGACAGAGGACTGCTACGTCTTCGCCCAGGAGTACGCGCCTGCTGGGGACCTGTTTGACATCATCCCTCCCCAGGTACCTGGGATGGTGGCATAGAGAGAGGAGATGGTCTTCAGGGTGCCCAGAGTGTGAGAGTTGGGGAAGAGTCTTAGTTAATCAACAAGTATTTATTGAGTGCCTACTGTATGTCAGTCACTATTTGGGGAGCTGCAGAAAAGAAAGGTCCTGCCCCTCCTAGTGGGGAAACATCCTCCCCAATGAGCCAGATGATAACAGACTGAGGTGAGCACTCTGAAACAGACAGCCAGTCATGGGCTCCCGCCCAGCAGCACCCTGCTCCGGAGCTGCACAAAGTGGGAGGTCCACCTGGAAAGAAGGTGACACTGGAGCAGAGAGAGTGGGGGAGGATTCCAGGCCCTGGGACAGACTGCTGTGCCACATGCTGGCTCAGGAGGCTTCCTGGGGCCTCAACGTCCAATGGGGGAAGTGAACATAATAGCCACTAAGGATTTGATGGACCCAATCAGAAAAGGGGCTTATGGCAGCACCCGGGGGCTCAGTATGCCATTGCCACGGTTATTTGAATAAGGGTGGGGGATGAAAATCGCCCCTCCAGAGATGGGTGGAAAAGTACCTGGTAGGATGGGGGAGGGCAGCTGGCACCAGGATCTGGGGCAGAGTCGCAGGAGAGGGGCAGTGTCGAGTTAGAGCATGGCCTAAAGGGCCGAAGCCCCGGGTAGGGCGTGAAAGGAGGAGGAAGTAGGGGTCTGGGCACGTGTGCCTGGTCCCCACTTAGCACGGCTCTCCCTGCCCGGCCGGCAGGTTGGGCTCCCGGAGGACACGGTGAAGCGCTGCGTGCAGCAGCTGGGCCTGGCACTGGACTTCATGCACGGGCGGCAGCTGGTGCACCGCGACATCAAGCCTGAGAACGTGCTGCTGTTCGACCGCGAGTGCCGCCGCGTGAAGCTGGCGGACTTCGGCATGACGCGCCGCGTGGGCTGCCGCGTGAAGCGCGTGAGCGGCACCATCCCCTACACGGCGCCCGAGGTGTGCCAGGCGGGCCGCGCCGATGGCTTCGCGGTGGACACGGGCGTGGACGTGTGGGCCTTCGGCGTGCTCATCTTCTGCGTGCTCACCGGCAACTTCCCGTGGGAGGCGGCGTCGGGCGCCGACGCCTTCTTCGAGGAGTTCGTGCGCTGGCAGCGCGGCCGCCTGCCGGGGCTGCCGTCGCAGTGGCGCCGCTTCACGGAGCCCGCGCTGCGCATGTTCCAGCGCCTTCTGGCCCTGGAGCCCGAGCGCCGCGGGCCGGCCAAGGAGGTCTTCCGCTTCCTCAAGCACGAGCTCACGTCCGAGCTGCGACGGCGGCCATCGCACCGTGCGCGCAAGCCGACGGGCCCCGGGGACCGCCTGCCCGCCGCGGGGCCGCTGCGCCTCGAGGCGCCCGGGCCGCTCAAGCGCACGGTGCTGACCGAGAGCGGCAGCGGCTCGCGGCCCGCGCCCCCGGCCGTCGGCCCGGTGCCCGTGCCCGTGCCCGTTCCGGTGCCTGAGGCGGGCCTGGCGCCCCCGGGGCCCCCCGGCAGGACCGACGGCCGCCAGGACAAGAGCAAAGGGCAGGTGGTGCTGGCCACGGCCATCGAGATCTGCGTCTGAGCCGGCCCCGCCGCCCTGGGCCAGGGCGCCGAGCACGCAGCCGGGCGGTTGGGGAGCAGCCCTCGGTCCGCGCTGAGCCGGTTCTGCCGGGCGGCGGGAAATGGAACAGCCGCTGCGGCGGCGGGAGGGAGTAGTAGTAGAGTAGGCGGCCCAGGCAGCCGGCCAGTCCGGCGGCGGGTGATAGTAGAGCCACCAGGAGACCTCGCGCGCGGCCCTGCTGGTGGGCCTTGGCCCAGAGGAGCCGAGCCCCGCAGACCCGAGGATTCAGAGGCCCCCTGACACCGGGAGCCAGGAAGCTTGCGGGCCAGACTCCCCCATACCTCCCTGAGCCCTGGGACCCCCTGAAAGTTGCTCCTGGCCCTTTGCACCCCCTGGTAGATCGTCCCACAGTTCCTGCCCTCTGGCCACCCCTCTGTCCCTTCTGCACCCTGGGCACAGAAAGGGACTGAAGTGTAGGACAGAGAAGGGGCCTTGAGCCCTGGCATGTGGCGGGGTAGGGGGGATCTGGCAGAGGGTGGACATGTCCTGCCCCTTTCCTGGGAGACTGGAGGGAGAGGCCAAGCCCCTGGAAAATGCAGCACAAGTCTGGATGTCACATAAGTGTGTGTGCGGTCACAGACCCCAAGAATCTAGTATGCTCCTACACCCCCATTATGCTGATGAGAACCCTGAGCCAGGAGGGAGGGTCATTGCCTTGGCCACACAGCCACTGAGGCCAGGCTCTAGTAGTCCTTCCCCCTCCCTTATTCCCCCAAACTACTGTCCTTACACCTGTGGGGGACAGAGGGTGCCAGGGCAGGGGTCTCAGGGGCCACTACATCCTCTAGGGAAGGGGAACCCAGGCCAGGTCCAGCTCCCCTGCAGGGGCACCTGCTGCCTGTCACCAGGACCCTCTCCCAGATCCTCCCACTCCTCTCTGCTCCAGCCAGACACATGGCCTGGGCTCCAGGAGGCAACGAGGTGATTTGTACCAGTAATTTCTCCTGGGCTTCTTCTGGGGTCAGACATCTCAATATTGCTCCATCAGGCTGACCCCCACCACCTCCGTAGCCCCTGGAGAAGCAGGGGTCGGAGTGCATCAGTGGGCATAGGGGGGCGTGGAAGTGTGCAGGGTTAGGTGTGACTCGGTGTGTGAGGATGCACAGAGCACACGTGTGTAGCCTGGTGCATCCCGGTGACTGCATCCAGATGCCTCCGTACCCCTGCCCAGCCCCACCAAGGCCTCCTCACCAGGCAGCTGTCAAAGAGGGCAGCCTGGCATTTTGACCACACCCCTCAGGGAATCCAGGGAGGAGGCACCTGCAGGTTGGTCCAGGCCCCTAGGCAGCGAAACAGAGAGGAAAGGAGCCTCAGCCAGAGCTCCGCCGCGACCCGCCCTCTGTGGAGCCCTGGGCCCGCAATAACCTCAACATGGCTGAGGCTGCTCCCTCTGCCTGGCAGTGCCCCACCCACCAGCCCAGGCTGCCTCTACCAGGGTTCCTCCTGGGGTTCTGGAGCATTCGAGGGGACTGTTGAGAGGCCAGGCCTGCTACATGGGACACCAACCACCCTCTGGCCTGGAGCCCCCTCATCTCCACTCACCCCTCAGTCCCATCACGCAAAAGGGCTATAGGTCCCCCTGCCCTGCCCGGGTCCAGTTTACAATCAGCGTGTGGTCGTCCCAGGGCCTGGCCTGCTCCTCAATGCGCCGATCCTCCAGACCCCACCTCCCCAATGGGCATGGGGCCCACATACGCCAGGTAAGTAGCAAACCCCCTCCCGCCAAGGGCCACATCTCAGAGAAGGCCCCATCACTGCCCCGGCCACCTGGGCCGTCCAGGCCCTCCTCTCCCAGCAGCCACTTCTCCTTTTGCCTTAGGCCTCTCGACATCCTGACTCTCCTGCAATAACACGGAAGCGAGATTCCGCAGTCCACGTCCCTCGCCAGACGCCCTCTCTCCCCCTCTCTGTGAGATCCTGTTTGGGAGTTTTCTCCCTTGTCTCCTCGTATCTAGGATGTTAGAGCTCGGAGGGGACCATAGGTATGTAGCCCAGTCCCCTCGTTTTCAGCGGCAGCAACCAGCCTGACCCTGAGCAGGCCTGGAACTGGGTCAGGATTCTGTTCCTGCCACCGCCGCCGCCGCTGCTGCTGCTACCGTCTGTTGGTCGGGTTGGGACCCTTTGCCCCTTAGGAGAGGTGTTGGTCACAGATGTTTACCTCAGTTTATGTCATTGTCGAAGAAACAAAAAATAGCAAAAAATTAATAACATCGTAGACATGGAGACTTAGAAGACAAAAAAAAAAAAAAAGAAAAAAGAAAAAAACCCACCCCCCTCGCGGTTCTTCTGTGAAGGTACAATGTGTATGTGTGTGTGCGCACATGTGGGTGTCCCGCCCCCACCCTGGGGCTGGCCCGGGGGTCCCGGACCTCTGTCCAAGCCCCTGTGTCTCCCACACTGCCCCCATCCTTCGGTGCTTCCCAGAGGCCCCTCTGAGCTGGCCTGTGGGGTGTGGGGAGCCCCATGGATGGGAGGGGGCCACAGGCCAGCCGGAGGGTCTCCCACCAGGTCCACTGAACAGAGCCTCAGGCTGGTAGCATTCAAGCCTGGCTCGGGACCTGGGGCAGGGTCCTGGGTGGACCCCAGCCCCCGAGCCCCAGACTCATGTCTTGCCACCGCCACCCCCAGTATGTGTTTGTAAATACTCTGGCACCCTTTGGCCCCGAGAAGGTTTTTAAATGTGTTATCTACTTCTCTAATCATGACAATTGCTATAAAATAAACAAAAGTTTAGAAAAATTATCCCTGGGTGGCTGTGTGGTCTGGCTGGGTGGCGGCAGGGAACACACAGGGCCTCTCTGGAAACAGCTTGAACTTAACCAGTGCTCTGAGGTGGCATCTGCAGACCCGGGGCAGCTACCCAGGGCCAGGGCTCACAGGTGGGGACACTGAGGACCTGAATCTGGGGACGGGCAGGGAGTTGTCCCTGGCCTGCTGTCCAGCTTCAGCTTGGAGCCCTTCAGACTGGGCAAGAAACAGGCCAACGCCATGAAGAACAGAGTGGACCAATTCATCCAGACACCCCTCAGCAACCACTTATTGAGCACCTTTGATATACCGGCTCCAGACACAGTAGTGAGCAGGACAGAAAGGGCCCTTGAACTTGGCAGCAGCCATCTAAACGGACGTTCTCAGTGCTCAAACAAGGCTGGGCACTGAAGCTCATCAGGGCCAGAGGATTAGTGCTCTGGGCATTGGGACACATGGGGTGGAAGCTCAGTGGGCCACGGAGGGGGCCAAAGGCCAATAGAGGGTCTGAAGCTGGGGACGTGGGGTGGCCATGAGGAGGTCCATGACTCAGGGCAGTGCGGGCTGATCATCTGCTTGTGTTAAGAGAACAGCTCTGGGACTGGGGATCTAGCTCAGCTGGTAGAGTGCCTGCCTCGCAAGCGCAAGGCCCTGGGTTCAATCCCAGCCCCGCAAAAAAAAAAAAAGAAGAAGAGAGAGACCAGCTCTGCATGCGGCACCGCCCCCGAGCCTGTTGCAATAGCCCCTTTGGCTCACAGTTCCCTCTCTGGAGTCCCCTCAGGCTCTTCACGGGGCGGCAACCAGAGTGGTTCTTACCTATTAAAAGATCAGAACCCTCCGCTAGCTCTCCAAATCAAAGCCGAGGCCCTCTCAGGGGCCCTGAAGTTCCCGCGTGGTAGCAGGTCTGGTCCTCCTGCCTTCCAGCCTTCCTGGCTCCTCTCCCAGCACCACCTGCCTCCAGCCAAGCGTGCTCTCACCTGAGGGCCTTTACCTTCACCTTGGACTCTCTCACCTCTCCCCAGGGCTCCTCCCTTCCTCCCTTCTTCAGGTCCCTGCCCAAACATCAAGGCTCTGGGACTGCGGGTCCTTATCTGACGTCATTACACACTGCACAGCCAACACTGAGTGCCATGTGTTTGTCATCCCTGTCTCCTCCTAGGACACAAGTTCCATAAGAGCAGAGACAGGATTTGGCGAACTGCTACTCCCCACTGCCCCCTCCATGCCTGGTAAAGGGCCCGGTGCATGATGGGAACTTCACCACAATTGATCAAATTAATGAAGTAAAACCCAACACTGCATTAGGGGAGAGGATCCAGCAGCAGACAAGACAGGCAATCCACACCTGTAATCCCGGCGGCTGAGACAGGAGGATCACGAGTTCAAAGCCAGTCTCAGCAACTTAGTGAGGCCCTAAGAAATTCAGCAAGACCCTGTCTCTAAATAAATATAAAAAAGGGCTGTCAGGCTGGGGATGTGACTCAGTAGTTGAGCACCCCTGGGTTCAATCCCCCATACCCAAAAATAAAAAATGAAGTTTCCTTTCTAAAGAGGAAAGCAGACATTAGATAGGTTACATAATGATCTATGAAATGAGAGAAAGGAGAGAAAAAGAGAGAGAGAAACGGAAAAAAGAAAAAAGCCACCCTGACCAGATCAGAAGTGGGAGGACTCCTTCCTACCCAAAACTTTGATCTAGGATATGTTAAAGAAAAACTCATTTCAGAATATCCACCACTGTCTGCAATGGTAAGGACAGTCACCTGGGGGCGACAGTCCCTTTACTTGAACAGATTGGAAGATGGAGAGGAAATGCAAACAGTACAGCCGGGTCTCCAGCTTGGTGAACAAATTAGCACCTCTGTAGGTGCAGTGTGTCCGAGGGTGCCAGAACTTGCCACTAGGGGGCCTTGGTTTCCTGTTGCTATGGCTTCTGTCTCTGCCACTCTGGCATCATCACCACTGAACACATAAAGCCTTTGCCCCCCCCCTCCCCCCACGCTAATGACTTGATAAGAAAGGCTCCCAGCTTAGACCACACACTACCAGACAAATTTCCCATAGGCCCCTGGGACCTTTCATTTAGCCTGGGCCCCCTCCTCTTGATCATGGCAAGTCCCCTCTTAAATGACTTCAGGGTCCTTTTCTGTCTGTGATCTCCAGTCTGGACTAACTCAGTCCATCAGGAAGTCCCAATAACACTGAACTTCAGAAGGAAAAAGGATTGTGGTCTGGATTCCTTTTTTCCCAAGATGCTCCTTGAGCTCTATGCAGATTTTCCCCACAAACTCTCCAAGGTAAGGGATATTGGAAGGAGCAACCTCAAAGGCCCCATCTTGCCTTTTGCTCAGCACAATAGAGGCCTCCTCAACTTAGATTTACATCAGTGAGTGGGAGTCCCCCAACGGCACCTCCCTCTCAGAAATGTCAAGACTATATACCATCGAGTGCCTGGTTTAGGATGGAAATGTGGGCAGAAGAAAAGCAATTTAGAGGTATTTACTGGCAGCCGAAGGAAGGAGATTGTTCATCACTCAACCTTCAGTTAGTGGAGCTTTGGAGCAATTCTGGGGAATTCTGGGGTTTCCATTTGGAGTCAAAAAAGGGCAGAAAGAGGACAGTGACTCCCCAGATCAAGTGCATGTAGTGACAGTCAAGAAATAGGCTAGACTGTGCCTGACCCAGGAGAGGGGGACCCCACCTTGGGAATCCTCAGAGATCATGAAGGGCTGGATTTTCCTTGGTATTTAGTAAGGGTACAGACTCCAGGCATGGGATTCTGATCTTAAAGGAGAAGGGGGGAGGGTTGCAGGCAGTGGAGGATTCGGGATTATTGTTCATTACAATTATGGTATGGACCACGAGATTCTAAGAATGCCATAAGTTAGAGCTAGGTGTGTGCTTTGGTGGCTCAGCACTTGCCTACCATATTCAAGGCCCTGAGTTCAATCCCCAGCAAATAATAATAATAATAATAATAATAATAATAATAATAATAAAAAGATGTAGTGGATACCTACTAATTTTGTCTATTCAGCATTTAAAATGCATTTGAGAAAAAAGAGTCACATGAAGACTCTGGGTAGTAAGGGAGACTGGAACACTGAGAGGAGGTCTCGGTTCTTGGAAAGTGAAGGGGTCACAAGTCTATCCCCGGATCCCGCTGCCCTGGAAGGAGTCGGAGATGGCTTCTTTGCCAGCTGCAGACTGACCTCCAGCAGCCACGCGCCCTCTGGGGTTCCCAGGCGCCTCAAGTCACCGCAGTCTCAGAAGATGCCTCAGCTTCTCTGTCCTCCCTCTGCTTCCCCTGGGACCCCCAGTTCTTGGTGTATTTCACCTAAATTCTGAGTCCAGTGTTGGCAGGCAGGTGACTTCCCTTCAGTCACCTGGGACACCAGGGGGGAAACAGGAGTGCTTCTTTCTAAATGAGTCCCTCTCATGAGAGTCTCACCCTGGCCCTCTGGATCCAGCCCTGGAGCACCATGGCTGTCTTAGGCCCCCAGGACTCACAGGGTCTCAGAGCTCTGCTGGTGAAGGCCACAAGCTGTCACAGCAGTCCTTAACCTGGCTGCTTATTAGCATCACCCACCTGGAGACTTATTAAATACCTGAGGATGGAGAAACAAGATGTGAGCAACCAGCCTGGCAAGTTCAGAACACAGGGTCAACCAGCCCAGCTCTTCCCAAAGTAGAAGGAGGCAAGAAAAGGTGAGGGCCTGTTTTGCCCGTATTTCTTAAACCTGGGCATGCAGGAACCCTCTGGCTTGTTAAAACAGGTATCTGGGTGCCACCCCCAGAATCCTCTAGGATGAGACCTGTGAAGTTGCTTTTTTTTAATTTATTTATTTATTTATTTTTTGGTACTGGAGATTGAACCCAGGGGCACTCCACCACTGAGCCACATCCCCAGCCCTATTTTGTATTTTTTTAAGAGTCAGGGTCTCACTGAGTTGCTTAGGGCCTCGCTAAGTTGCTGAGGCTGACTTTGAACTCTCAATCCTCCTGCCTCAGCCTCCCAAGTGCTGGGATTACAGGCATGCACCACTGCACCCGGCAAAGTTGCATTTCTAACAAGTTCCCAAACCACACAGCAAGTTCCAGACTAGAAGAGTCTAAGAAGATGCAATGACCAACTGCACTGTATAAACCTTATCGGGTCCTGATTCGGAAACCCAACATCTAGCCAGGTGCAGTGGCCCATGCCCATGATCCCAGCAGCTCAGGAGGCTGAGGCAGAAGGATCACAAGTTTGAGGCCAGCCTTAGCAATTTAGGGAGTTCCTAAGCAACATAGTGAGACTCTGTCTCTAAATAAAGTATTAAAAAGGGCTTGGAATGTGGTTCAGTGTTTAAGCACCCCTGGGTTCAATCCCTGCTACCAAAAGAAAAAAAAAACTATAAAATGCAATTTGGGAATAATTGACTTCATTTGAATATAGATTCAATATGAAAGGATTATTTTTAATTTTCTTGGATATACTATAACGTGACTCTGGGGGAAGATATTTTTATTTTTAGGAGATTCTTGCTGAAGTATTTAGGGGTTCAGTGTCATGGTATCTACAATTCACTCTTCAATGTTCTAGCAAAATACACGCAGACAGAACAAAATGTTAATGGGTGGATCTCAGTGGTGGCTAACCATCACACCACCCTGCCAACTCTTCTGTGTTTGAACATTTTTTTTTTTTTTGTAGAAACCAAAACACTGAACTGTTTAGTTATTTATATGTGGTGCTGAGGATCCAACCCAGTGCCTCACACGTGCTGGGCAAGTGCTCTACCACTGAGCCACAACCCCAGCCCCTGCATTTGAACATTTTAAAGGTGGATAGCTGGGAGGGGAGTGGGACAAGGACTGCATGGCTGGGCCCCATCACATCAGACCCACTGGGTCCTGCTGAGGACTTTGGATTCTGTCCTGAGAGCATGAGGAAGCCCTTGAAGGTGTGGAGCAGAGTGTGACATGCTCTGATTTTTTTTTTAATTAAAGCTTTTTTAAAAAGGTTTTCCTCTTGACTCTTGGCAAAAATGGATGACTTAGAAAATGGTCCATAGCCAACCACTAAAGAGCTGCTAATGCTGCACCAGAGAAGGATGATTATCCAATTAGAAACCAGAAGCCGCTTCTTGTGTGAATAGCTGATTGTCTGAATAAGCCGAGATGCTCTGGTTCCCAAAAGCTTTGTGAAAATAAATACTCTTAATCATCTATAAATAATTATCATAACAGAGATTCCAAGACACCACCCAGAACAATTAAACCCTATTCCTGGGCACCAGGTCCTGACCACAGAGCCCTGGTGATCTTTCTTTGTAACCTGCAGTCCTGGGGCAATGAGAGCCAACGAGTCTCTGATGGATCAGCCCCTGAAGTCCCGGAGCCTGAGGCTGCCCTCCTAACCCCCAAAGCCCCCAGCTGCAAGGCCATGTAATCGGGGTGCTCTGAGCCACACCCATAGACAGACAGACCCTAGTTCCGGAGGACCCAGACCAAAGAAACCTGGTATCTTGGAATTTCAGAATCTTTTGCTTTCTTTTCTTTTCCACTCAATTGACTTCTCTGTTCATGCCAGTGATCCATACACACTGTAAAGAATTAAAATCCAGCCAGGAACAGTGGTGCATGCCTGTAATCCCAACATCCAGGGAGGCTGAAGCAGGAGGATCACAAGTTTGAGGCCAGTCTCGACAACTTAGCTAGACCCTGACTCAAAATAAAAATAAAATGACTGGGGGGTGTAGCTCAATGGTTGGAGCACTTGCCTGGCATGCCTGTGGATCTGGGTTCTAAGCTCAGAATTGCAAAAAATAAAAGGTAAAAAGGACTGGGGATTGTAGTAAATAAATAAATGTGCACATTAGCATTTAAAAATATGTTCAGACTGGGCATGGTGGCACATGCCTGTAATTCAAGCGACTTGGGAGGCTGAGGCAGGAGGATCACGAGTTCAAAGCTAGCCTCAGCAACTTAGCAAGGCCCTAAGCAACTCAGTGAGACCCTGTCTCTAAATAAAAGACAAAATAGGGCTGGGTTGTGACTCAGTGGCTGAGTGTCCCTGAGTTCAAACCCTGGTTCAAAAAAAAAAAAAAAAGTCTTAGGAGAATAGTACGGGCATTACATGGCACGCCTGTAATCCCAGCAATTTGGGAGGCTGAGGTAGGAGGATCACAATTAGTGAGGCCCTAAGCAGCTTAGTGAGACCCTGTCTCAAAATAAAAAATGGAAAGGTCTGGGGATGTGGCTCAGTGGTTAAAACGCATCTGGGTTCAGTCCTTACCATTGACAGCGGTAAGTCAAATAGCTCAAAAGAAAAATGGGCCAGAGTGTATGAAGACAGTCCACACAGAAGCGGATCCAAATGAGGAGTAAATCAAAGACGCTTGCGTTCACCGGTCACCAGGGAAACACAAATTAAAGTACAAATGAGCGGGTGCTTTATACCCTCAGGTAAGAGAAAATTAACTCTGGTGGGGTTTCTTGGAAGCACACTCTCGTACGTTGCTGGTGGAAATGCAAAGTGCACCAGACTGGAAAGAAGAGGGACACAGGTGGGAACAGGCCACAAGGCAAAGCAAGCCGCAGCAGGCGTTTGGAAATCAGTCTGGCAAGAGCCAATAAAATTTCTTTTGCAAAGTCCCAAGAAACATATTTCATATTTATTGTTTATTGGTAAATAAATGCATTCCACCTAAACAAGAAAGAAAACCAAGTAAGAAGAATATATGCCGTAGAGGAACCAGAGGGCCAACCCAGGAAAGGGGAGAAGGGACTACTTGGGGGAAGGATCAGAGGAGAGAGAGCCCAAGATGGTGTTGGACAACAGGCCTGGGAGAGTCGATTATCTTGAAGCAGAACATAAGGCTTCAGCAGAGATGTAGTGATTTTTTCCAAGAAGATAAAATTTATAAACCACTTAATCCAACTGAACATATTTTTATTTTTTTATTTTTTTGGTACTGGGGATTGAACCCAGGGGCAATCCACCACTGAGCCACATCCCCAGCCCTATTTTGTATTTTATTTAGAGACAGGGTCTCACTGAGTTGCTTAGGGCCTCACTAAGTTGCTGAGGCTGGCTTTGAACTCTCGATCCTCCTGCCTCAGCCTCCCAAGTGCTGGGATTACAGGCGTGCGCCACCGCGCCCGGCTCCTTTTTATTTTTGAGACAGGGTCTCCCTAAATTGCTCAGGCTGGCCTCAAACTTACCTCCTGCCTCAGCTCCCGAGTAGCTGGGGTTACAGGACACAGGCTAGCGCACCTCATCTATTTTCGTTTTTCCACTTCCAGTCAGCGATTCCTAATGACATCAAATTATCTCTTCTTTTTCAACAGTGAATATTTCATTTTTTCCACTCTGGCACATTTGCTAGAAACTTCGAGACACTGTTTTGTTTTGATTTTACAGGAAATGGCGTGAGTATTTAGAACGATGTTTACCGTTAGATGTTGGGGAAGGAGATTTCTCATATTTAAGTTGTTTACTTTTATTTCCTTTTTAAAAGAGCTTTTAGTTCTCCATTGACTTCTCAACATCCACTGATATCACACTGCTATTCTCCTTTAGTGTGAAATGTACAATTATGTTGATCAATTACTTGATCATTCCTGAAATAAACCCTATTTGCTCCTGTATTTTAGTTTTTAGATTTACAATTATACTTCTTTTTTCTTGTCTTTTCTTTCTTTTTCCTTTCTTTTTGGTACTGGGGATTGAACCCAGGCGAGCTTAACCACTGAGCCACATCCTTCGCCCTTTTTTTTTTTTTTTTTATTTAGAGACAGGGTCTCTTTGAGCTAGTTAGGGCCTCATTAAGTCGCTAAGGCTGGCTTTGAACTAGTAATCCTCCTGTCTTGGCCTCCCCAGCCACTGGGGTTACAGGCATGTGCCACAGTGCCCAGCTTACAATTGGTTGGGTTGGTTTTTTTTTTTTTTATTTTGTTGTTTTGGTACTGGGGATTGAACCCAGGGGCACTCCACCACTGAGCCACATCCCCAGCCCTATTTTGTATTTTATTTAGAAACAGGGTCTCACTGAGTTGCTTAGGGCCTCTCCCTTGCTGAGGCTGGCTTTGAGTTTGTGATCCTCCTGCCTCAGCCTCTGGAGCTGCTAGGATTTCAGGCATGCGCCACTGCGCCCAGCAACAATTGTATTTTATTTAAACATTTTATTTAGAAAGTTTACATCCAAATCATAGGGAGATTAATCTGCAATTTCCTCTTTCTGGCTTGTACTTTGCTTTTTTATGTTCTTGTAATCTGTTTCTTGGTTTGCTATGTATCAGATTTTCACATTTAGGTGTTCATAAAATAAATCAGAGAGTTACCATCTTTTTCTGTGGCCCAGAAGAGTTTAAGTAACATTGGAATCACCTTTATTTTTATCACTTTACCTGATAGTATTCAAAGTCATCTTTGAAATCAATCATCAGGAACTGGTGCCTGTGCGAATCACGTTATACACACAGAAATAGCTGGCAACCGGGCTGGGGATCTAGCTCAGTTGGTAAAGTGCCCGCCTTGCACGCGCAAGGCCCTGGGTTCAATCCACAGCACCGCAAAAAAAAAAAAAAAAAAAAAAAAAAATCAACCTAAAACTAGGTCACGAGGCACAGAATGAAGACCCAGGAGGTGCATCAAGGCAGGTTTCTAACTCACTCGTCCACACCACCAAGGCTGAAGGGCAAGGGAGAGGGCGACTGCCTCTGCCTTCTCCTCAGGACCGACTGCTGGCATAGGCCAGATTCTGTCACTGCATGTCACTTGCAAGGAGAGGAGACCCAGGAGCCAATTCATGGCTCTTTTCTCCTTTGCAATAGAAATGAGCTGCCATTTTACTGGCGGGTAAAGCTGTGTCGACTGCAGGGGGACAGACTGGGGACAGAAGTCTAGGGCGGCGTTTGAAGACCAGCTCTGCCTGCTGCGTGGCCCTCAGTGACTTAGGTACCTGCAGGGAACTGGAGTGCTCAGTTGTGAAAGAGGTTGGTGTCAGGTTTAAACCAGCACAAGGCCTCAGAGGCTCAGAGGGGCTGTTTTCCTTCTCTCTCTCTCTCTCTCTCTCTCTCTCTCTCTCTCTCTCTCTCTCCTCTTTTGGTAGTGAGGGTTGAACCCAGGGGTACTGAACCACTGAACTACATCCCCAACCCATTTTATTTTCTTAATGTGGAGATAGAGTCTTGCTAAGTTGTGAAGGGTTTCACTACATTGTCCAGGCTGGCCTCAAAATTGAGATCCTCCTGCCTCAGTCTCCTGAGTTGCTGGAATTATAGGCATGCAATACTGCACCCATCTGCTGCAGGTCTTTGAGGTGGGGATTCCCCCCAAATAAAGCACAACAGGATAGAGTTAGTGCTGGGATGTGAATGTGGGATTAGCCTGATACAGATAGAGAAACTAAAGCACAGAGAGGGGAAGTTACTTGCCCAGGGTCACACAGCTATGAAGCAACAATGCTGGAATTCCAACCCAGGTCTTCCTGACTCCAGGCCTCCCAGTCCCGGGGTCTGTCCCCCTACCTTCAGAATCTGGAGGACCCTGCTAGCCCTCCATAGCCCACTGTACCAGCAGCTTCCTGAGAGGGATGTGCGCCACCCCCTTGTCCCAGCACCTTCCGTACCTGCCCCCGCATGAGTCACCCACCAGAGCCAGAATGAAAGAACCCACCTCTCTGGGGGAGGCCGCCATGAAAGAGCATTATGGGTTCCCATCTTAGTCACCACTTCTCTTAGTTCCCACCCCTCCCCCAACTGCGGGGAGCCGCCTGTGACACCTGGGGTGGGCTGGAGCCCGTGGGGCTGGTGAGGGAGGGCACACACCTGATGTGAGGTGGAGGCACTAGCCCCACCAGTTCTCCTCACCCTGAGAGAAAGCAGAGAACTTGCTGGACGAATGCTGCCTGCGGCCTATGACAGCCGCCTGCTGGGTCCCTCCCTGGGCCCTGCCCCAGGCCCTCTGTGCCTGTGAAGAGAGCCAAGGCTCATCAAAGCCCCAGAGGCACCACTGTCCCTATTTTATAGATGGGGGACTGAGGCTCAGAGAGGGCAAGTCATTCTCCCAAGGTCACAGAGCAGCAAGGGAGAAGGCAGAGTGCTACGCTCAGGCACTCAGTGCCCAGAGAGACCACGGGATCTGCCCGGGCCCTGCCGGGACGAGCATCCCACACACACAGCTGGGCAGGGCCAGGCCCTGTGCTGTGTCTTATCCTGCCTCTTGAGCCCAGGCCAGACCCAGCCCCTGAGGACAGCGAGCAGGGGTGCCTCTGGGGAAGGAGTGGGGACACCAACGAGTTCCAGGCTGTGGCACAAGCACAGCCCACAGCTTCCGCCAGCCCCCAACCAGCGCCGCCTGGCCGCCCCCCAGACCTCCGTAGGCAGCAGCGTTTCTTGGAACACCCTTCTCCTCTTCCACCAGACTAATCCCCTCTGTACAGCTCAGAGGGGTGTCGCCTCCTCTCTAGGGCGCCCCTGGGATGTGACCTCTGCACTGAAAGCCCTAGTGGCTCGCCCACATTTGGATCCCAAGTCCGCTACTTCCTGTGACCATGGGTGAATCACGGAACCTGTCTGAGCCTCAGTTTACTCATCCACAGAATGGGGCCGAGGGATCTCAAGGGGTCATAGAAAGGAGGGAGAAGCTGGCTGGCCAGGGGCTTGAAGCACATTGCTTTCCACCAGGCCTATGTGAACATGGAATTTGCTCAGCCCCTCGAAGCAAGTTCACCAGGGTTGCCTCCATCTCTCTCCCCTCTGCACCGAGGGCTCTTCGAGGGAACGAAAGCAACATCCATATTTCCAGTTTTGGTCCTGGAGCCCAGCACAGGACCTGCCCAGGGGGCGTCTCAAAACATCCTTTTTTTTTTTTTTTAACGAAAGTCCAAGGATCTGCTGACCTGCCGTTGAACCATGGCTCCATCTGGGCGAGGAAATAGGGGGATTGTTGGGACCAATGGGGAGGATGTCAGGGAAAGA
Source organism: Glaucomys volans (assembly GCA_020662805.1). Taxonomy (NCBI): domain Eukaryota; kingdom Metazoa; phylum Chordata; class Mammalia; order Rodentia; family Sciuridae; genus Glaucomys; species Glaucomys volans. Next base: position 400 of record JAJEJO010053369.1, on the reverse strand, counting down.
GGCATGGTCACCATGGCAACTGACCCCTCCCTCCCTGAATGGTCAGGCTGGCTGGGCCTCCCCTGGGTGACCCTGGGGAAGTCATGTAACCTCAGCAACTTGGTGCTCTTGTTGGTCAAACCAGGAAATTCACACTAGGGCCTCCAGGACCCCCAGGATCATCTGGCTGGTATTTATAGGTTCTCACCTGGGCTGCCCACGCTGGAGTCGCTGGGTAAATAAGGCCAAGGGGCTGCGGCCAGCCTGTCTCTCACATCTGGGCACATCACAAGGAGCTCTTCCCGGCCCCTCCTCCTCATGCCATCCTCCAGGGCCTGCTGGCGGCTGAGCCAGTCCTCTGTCCCTGAGCCACGCCCAGTACTGGACGTGGAGAAGGTGATAGTCCATAGGACCCAGAATG
>JAJEJO010053368.1:0-12191 GCA_020662805.1 Glaucomys volans | reverse complement strand
CTCCCCTGTTGGGAGCACCCTCCTCTCCCCTGTTGGGAGACCCCACCTCTCCCCTGTTGGGAGCCCCCACTTCTCCCCTGTTGGGAGCACACTTTTCTCCCCCGTTGGGAGACCCCACCTCTCCCCTGTTGGGAGCCCCGACCTCTCCCCTGTTGGGAGCACCCTCCTCTCCCCTGTTGGGAGCCCCCACCTCTCCCCTGTTGGGAGCACCCACCTCTCCCCTGTTGTGAGACCCCACCTCTCCCCTGTTGGGGCCCCCACCTCTCCCCTGTTGGGAGCACCCTCCTCTCCCCTGTTGGGTACCCCTTCCTCTCCCCTGTTGGGAGCCTCCTCCTCTCCCCTGTTGGGAGCCCCCTCCTCTCCCCTGTTGGGAGCCCCCACCTCTCCCCTGTTGGGAGCCCCCTCCTCTCCCCTGTTGGGTGCCCCCTCCTCTCCCCTGTTGGGAGCCCCCACCTCTCCTCTGTTGTGAGCCCCCTCCTCTCCCCTATTGGGAGCCTCCACCTCTCCCCTGTTGGGAGTCCCCTCTCTCCCCTGTTGGCAGCCCCCTCCTCTCCCCTGTTGTGAGTCCCCACCTCTCCCCTGTTGTGAGACCCCATCTGTCCTGTTGTGAGACCCTATCTCTCCCCTGTTGGGAACCCCCTCTTCTCCCCTGTTGGGAGTCCCCACCTCTCCCCTGTTGAGAGCCCCCACCACTCCCCTGTAGGGAGTCAACTCCTCTCCCCTGTTGGGAGCCCCCACCCCTCACCTGTTTGGAGTGTCCTGACCTCCATAACTGTTCATCCCAATAAATGTCTTTGTTTTCACTTCCTGTGGCTGCTCTGCCTGTCTGTTCTAGATTCAGAGAAGTGTGTTTCCTGAGGGATTCGGGGAGGCTCTCAGGGGCTAGGACAAGCGCCTCCTGCAAAGGAAGAGCACTGTGGTCTGCAGACCCAAGCTCGGGAACCAACACTGTCTGGCTCTTTGACCTCAGGCCAGACACCTAGCTAGCACTTCTCTCATCCTTAAAATGTGGCAGCAGGAATATTCAGAGCAACTGACCTGGCTGGCTTCCAGGCAGGAATGAGAGGAGAGAAAACCCCCAGCCAGGACAAAACCAATGCACCTCAAACTATTCCACAAAATAGAAAGGGAACTTATTTATTATTCATTCTAGTTGTGTGTGTGTGTGTGCACATGATTGTGTTCTTTAGGATTTGTGTGTGTCTGTGTGTGTGTCTGTGTGTGTGGGCATGCGCAGGGGTGGGTGTATTTCAAGATCTACCTGAAGATGGAAATAACTCTGTGCACTTTAACGCCATTCTATCTGAGTCGTCATCCCTCACCTCCATTCAGTCAGCTTCCTGTCCTTTAAGCTGATTATTCACTGCTTGCTCTATAAGGAACCATCAGAAAAGTGGCACCCGTGTGTGGACAAGTTCTGTTCTGGCCAATGTGTGACCCGACAGAAAATGCCAGGCTCTGCTGGGGAACCTGAAGGTGCAGCCTTAAGGTGTGCCTGGGCCAGCAGGACAGGTACACACCTGAGCTCCAAGAGACCAGCTGGAGGAGGGAGGCCAACGGGAGGTGAGTTGGTGGTAAGGGCAAAGCAAAAAAGCAATAGAAACTTGGAAAAGAAGGGAAGCCCTCAGTATTGTGACAAATTTCTTTTATTGGTTGGTCATTTCTTTGGTAAGTGATAATTTACCAATAGTTTGGGTAGTGAACCCCTCAAAAGAGCCATCAAAGCCAGACTCTTACAGGAAGAGCTACAAGTAGGCCAACTCATGAAAGTCAAATCCTCAATTCTTTTTTTAAACTTTAAGTAAAATTTTAATTTTATGACTTTGCTTGGACAGAATCCTCAACTATGAAGTAGCGGAGATGGCCTGAGGGTTTAATGAGGGCAGGAGTGTCAGTGAAACTCAGCATCCATGGTGCTGCGTGAAAGTGCACACACAATATAACCCCAAACTCTACAGCTGTGTTAGTTTCTCAAGATGAATTCTATTTTTGAGATAGCTTATATCAGGCATTATTAGATGTTGGTAGTGAGTTCAGTGGTCTGAAGAGTCTAGAGAAACAGAACTATCAAGGATGTTGTTTGAAGGTCAGTGAATGACAGGTTATGGTGCCCTGAGGCCAGCAGTGACCATGACGTTGGGAGAAGTAGGAGACACAAATCACAGAATCAACAGAACAAATCGAGGTAAGATGCACAGGCCCCAGAGCTCAGGATTGAAAGTGCAGCGGCTGTGCATCCCTCATCTCTAATTCCAGGACATTGTCATCACCCCAGAAAGAAGTCAGGTTCTCAGGAGCTGCCATCCCAGTTCTCCCTGGGCCTTCCTCTGGCAACATGGACTCCATTCTGTTTCTGTTTCTGTGGATGCCTAGTTTGGACATTCCATGTGGATGGAATTACTTTTTTTAATTTTTTGAATTTGCTCTAGGTAGTTGTACATGACAGTAGAAGGCATTTATACTTTTGGATAGACCATACGTACATGGAGGGTAGTCCCTTGTTTCTCTGTACCTGTTGCAGGATCACAGTGGGATGGTTGTTTCCCATTCTTTACGTGGCCTTTGTGCCTCAGCTTCCCCCTTAGCATAGTGTCTTCAAGGGTTATTACATCATAGCTCTCCTCTGCGTTTCAGTCTTTTTCATGGCTGAATAATATGCCACAAGGTGGATATACCACATTTGGTTTACCATTTTAAGTTGAAGGCTATTTAAACTCTTTCCCTGCTTTTGGCTATCTTGAAGACTAATCATGAGTCATGCTGCTATGAATATTGGTGTGCAAGTCTTTATGTGAACATATGTTTTCAGTTCTTATGAGTCACTCTGCTTAAGCTTTCATTGTGTTGTGTGTGGTTCTGGGATGGAGCCCAGGGCCTACTGTGTGCATGCCGAGCAGATGCTGTAGCATGGAGCGGCACCCCTGCCCTATGTTTAACCCTTTGAGTAAGCGATCTGCCAAACTGTTCTCCATAGAGGTGGCACCAGTTTCCATCCCCTCCAGCATGTCCGAGGTTCCCGTCTGTCGGCTCTTCAATACTGTTATTTTCCGTGTGTACTAATTACAACATCTTAGTGGCTGGGTGGTGGGATTTTCATTTCCCTAATGGCTGACAATATGGAACACTTTTCATGGGCTCACCGGTCATTTGTACTATCTGCTTTGAAGACCTGTCTGTTAAAACCTTCACTTAGCCAGGTGCAATGGCACACACCTGTTATCCCAGAACCTCTGGAGGCCAAGGCAGGAGGATCACAAGTTCAAGGCCAATCTAGGCAATTCAGCGGGACCCTGTCTCAAAAAAAGAAAAAAGTGTGTGTGTGTGTGTGTGTGTGTGTGTGTGTGAGTTTAATTTGATGGTGGAACGCCCTGAGTTCAATTCCCAGTATAAAACACCACCAAAGGCCGGGCGAGGTGGCGCACACCTGTAATCCAAGCGACTTGGGAGGCTGAGTCAGGAGTTCAAAGCCAGCCTCAGCAACTTAGTGAGGCCCTAAGCAACTCAGTGAGACCCTGTCTCTAAATAAAATACAAAATAGGACTGCGGATGTGGCTCAGTGGCAGAGTGTCCCTGAGTTCAATCCTTGGTTCCAAAAAAAAAAAAAAAAAACACCAAGACTTTAATTTTTTAAAAATTGGTTTGTCTTTTCATTGTTGAGTTCTGAAAGTTCTCTGTATATCTCTGGTACTATATCCTCATCAGGCTTGTGATTTGCAAGCATCTTCTCCTGTTGCATGGATTTCCTTTCGCTCTTATCATGGTATCATTTAATACCCCCAATTTAAAAATCAGAAGAAGTACAATATATTTATTTTTTACTTTTGTTTGCTTGTGCTTTTCTTGTTAAATCTAAGATACCATTACCCAATCCAAGGTTACAAAGATGAACCCCTTTATTTTCTCCTAAAATTGTTAGGGTTTTGGCTGTTCCATTTAGGTCCGGGATCCCTCTTGAGTAAATGTTTGAAGTTCAAATTAATTCTTCTGCATGTGGATGTCCAGTGGTCCCAGCTCCATTAATTCAAAAGATCACCTTTTCTCCATGGAATAGGCTTGGCATCCTGTCAAACACAAACTGACCTCATTTGCATGGGTTTATTTCTGGGCTCCCAGTTCTATTCTATCAATACCTATGTCTATTTTTATGCCAGTTACTATGTTGTCTTGATGACTATTCCTTAGTAACAGGTTTTGACTCCTCTAATATTTATATTTCATAGAGAAAGCCAACAAGACTTGGTGATTGATTTAATGAGGGGGAAACCTAATCATTTTGGGAACTTTTTTGAACCTTTGCCTTTTGAAGACTTTGTTGGACAAAGAATACCTTCCCTGCTTCCTGGTGACTTTTTGGGTGTTCCAGGAGATGAACTACATTGTCCAGGTAGAGAACCCGGGAGGGACACCTTTGCAGGCTGACCACAAGGATGCCATATGTCCTCCGTCCTGCCACTGGGGAGCTTGGAGAGAGGGTGTGTAGCTGTAAATAGGAATTGTTGCCCTTTGTTGATAGAAACTGTCAGATGCCATGCCTGGCATGCTCCTGTCCCAGGATTTGTCCAGAGCCACAGTCCAATGCCACTGTCACCAACCATACAGTGCTATCCAGCACCGGAAATGCGGTGAGTACAACTGGAACTAAATTTTAAATTTTGTTCATTTTCTCTTCTTTTTTTGAAGCAGGGTCTTGCTAAGCTGCCCAGGCTGCTCCTGAATTTTAGATCCTCCTACCTCAGTCTCCTGAGTAGTTGGGGTGACAGGTACGCACCACCAGGCCCAGCTAAGTTCTGTTCAATTTCAATTAATTTAAAATTTTTACATTTAAAAACTGAAACTTGATTGACTTGTTTTAAAAAATTCTCAAGTATGTGTGAAATAATTTGAATATGTGATCTACTTTTTCCAGTGTTATTTTATAAATTGTGAGTACAGACCAAGTATTTCTGGGGAAAGTTTAGAATCATGAAATTGTCAAGTTGGGATGCACTGTCGACTAGAAATACCCACCGGATTTCAAAAGCTTCGTATGAAAGAAAACAAAGAATCTCTCATTAGCAAATTTTGCATTGATTACATTTGAAAGACAAACTTGTGGATATATTGAAGTAAAATGCTTCATTAATATTCTCTCTCTCTCCCTCTTTTCTCTCTCTCTCCCTTTAGCACTGAGATCTGAAGCCAGGGGAACTCTACCACTGAGTTAAGTCCCCAGATCTTTCTATCTTTTATTCGGAGACAGGGTCTTGCTAAGTTGTTGAGGTTGGCCTTGAACTTGGGATCCTCCTGCCTCAGCCTCCAAAGTCTCTGGAATTACAGGCTTGTTCCCCAGCAATGGCTAACCAGCTTCTTTTTATTTCTTAAAGCAAGGCTGTTAGCAGGTTGAAAATGGTCTCTGGCTTGCATTATCATTCCACCAGTCAGGGCTGCTTTAGATTCTGCTGTGATATTGGTCCTATGCTGTTTGACCTCAGGGACAATCACACAGCTCAGGAACTGTGGTGACCTTGCAGCTGAGATTTAAGGTTCCAATTACATGGAGGCTGTATATGAGCTGAGGGGGGACATGAGGCTGATGAAGGTTGTGAGGGTACCATGGCCACGTCTCCTCCCTCCCTCTGTCCCCAGCCACCCCGTTGGCTCCCGACACCATTCTCGAGCTGCCCTTCTAAGAACACAAAGTTCTGGTCGCTTCAGTCCAAGCTTCTGGACCCGTTCCCTTTGTCCTTCCCTCCCTCCCTCCCCTGGGCTCACGTCCTCCTTACTCCACACACGAAAGATCTTTACTGAGACACAGGAGAGAAACCTCACTCTACAGCAGAGGCTGGCAACCTTTTGCCAGAGTCAGTATTTGAGGCTCCATGTGCCACAGGGTCTCTGTCCCAAACAACCAACCACCTTTGTCTCTGAACATGGAAACTGCTGTAGACCATCTGTAAGGAACAGGCAGGGCTGTGCTCCATCCAACCTGATGTGTGGACACTGAAATTAGAGTTTTGTATAAGTTTTTCATATCAACACATATTACACTTCTTTTGATTTTTTTTTTACCCCCTATTCCCTCAAATGCAAATGCCTTTCAAAGGTCTTGGGCTGTATAAAAATAGGTGGGCAGGATTCGTCCTCAGGTCCTGGATGGCTGACCCCTGCCCTAAGGCCCAAGCAAAGGCCCAATGTCTTATCCTGTGCCCTCCTAACTACCTGGAGGGCCGTCATTCACTTTAGAACACACCTGAACGTGGCCACATAGAAGCCGTCTCTAGTCCTCCTTCCAAGACCCAACCCTGTGCTCTTTTCTGTATTTTGGAGATACTGAGGCAGAAGGATCTGTCCGTCCACTGTCAAGTCAAAACTTCATGTGGGTGCTCAGTACTCTGCCTGAGTGATTTGGGATTCTGGGAGCCTCATGAGAGCCATGTGTAACCCTGGGTTGTCAGAAGACCCTGGCATTGCGGGGCCTCCAGCCCAGTCATCACCCTCAGACACAGGGGAGAGGGCTCCCTTCCCTGACTCCTGCCTCTTAAAGGGCTGAGGAATCTGCAGGGCACCAGGAGTCCCCTTCTTCAGATGACTTCAAGTCCACTTTTAAGTGACTATGACCTCCTAGGACTGAGAGATGGCTGAGGCTGCAGCCGTGTGCCCAAGACACAGCCCAGCTAGGGCTTGTGAGTACCCAGGGTGAAAAGAGTTAGTGCTGGGACGGAGGGCCCAAAATAGCTGCTTATCCATGGCCACATTCAGGCACACTCTAACCCTAACCCTGGTATTCTAGGTAGTTATGGAGGAACAGGACAGGACACACAAAAGAATCATTTGTTAGGTTGATTTGTGACTTAAATATTTAGACATCCAGTATGGGGTCTCCATTTGTATCCTTACACTTACCTTGAACTCCCAAATATTAGGGGTGGGCCTGCTTCTATTAAAAACATGACTTTGAAAGTGGTGGGGACAGGGGGCCTGGGTGTGGTCTTCAGCTTGTGCTGCCTGGAGAGCCTGCTGTGCATTTCCTCTCAACTTGGTGCTCAGTGCCGCCATCTTGGTAGCTGCAACTTGGCTAGGGAGGCAGTGTCCACACCATGGAAATGGGTGAACACCACCAACCAGAGCTCGGTGTGCTTGTTCTGAGCTCTGGGTGCCAAATGCTCATCGGCACACTGAACTCAGTGATTGTCCACTGCTCTCTGAATCAAAATGCAGGCGTCTCTCTGCCCTACAGGGTCTCTCCCTCTCACAAGAACTTGATCCTTATTTGAGCTTCTCTTCAGAAGACATTCAGCACAGTGCGACTGTGAGGGAACATATTGGATCACTCCCTCCTTTGTAGGAATTTCTGAAATAAGCCAGATTCTGGGTTGCCCTGAGCCATGCCTCTGAGCAGTGCTGACCTCTGATTCTAGAGCAGAACCCCTGTGGAGGCCCCACTTTCCAATGTATTGATTTCAGTGAGCTCTCCAGGGTGGGAACCTTCCCACTGCCAAATCTTAGTGTTTGCAGGTGAGCACCTAAAATGACCTTCATGGTTACCGCCTGGATTCCTTTCCTTGAAAGTACCAGTAACTGCAAAACAGAACAAACAAAACAAAACCAAAAAACCCCAAAAGCAATGGTTTGCATTCTTTTCCTTTACATGCCTGCCCTCTGGTGGTGAATCCAGAGAAATAGGGGTGAATTCCTATCTGTCAGATTTTGGAGATGTCACAGGCACACAAACTCAGCCATCTCTGGGGACCAGGCAGGAAGAAGAAAGAGGATAGAGACCATACAGGGCAGGGGCAGATGACATGGGAGGCACATCTGTAGTCCCAGCTGTGTGGGGGGCTGAGGCCTGAGGAGAACTTGAACCTAGGAGTTTAAGACCAGCCTGGGCAACATAGCAAAATCCTGTCTCTAAAACAGAAAAGAAATTCCAGAAAAAAGGAATCCTTTATTTTTAAAAGTTGATTTTAATTTCTTTAATATGCTGTACTTTATAAACAAAGTCTCTCTATCTCTCTCTGTCTCTCTGTCCCTCTCTCTCTCTCTCTCTCTCTCTCACACACACACACACACACACACACACACACACACAATATGAAAGAAAACATTGAACAGTCTCTCTGGGATCTGTGTCCTACCTGAGTTGAATCCTCTCCCTGGCCCCCAACACTGTTGAGGATAAAGACCACCCTGGTAACTTTCCCATCCCCTTGCTGAACTCTTAGTGACTCTAATGATGTGTTTATTGTTACTTTGGGTTTCTGAATAGGCGATTAGTTCATCTGAGAAGAACCCACATCTTTTCCTTTCCAGTTGCAATACTTCTTTTTCTTGACTCTCGGAACTGACCAGGATCCCCAATTCAATGTGGCCGGGGAGTGGTAGGGGTGGGGGCTTCTTTCCTTTATTTTTCATTTGTGAAAAGTTTCCTGTTTCATTATTAACTGCTATGTTTGCTGTAGATTTTGGTACCCATCCTTTATCAGGTTAAATAAATTTCCTCCTCTTCCTGGTTTGTTGAGAAGAATAATTATTGATGCATTATGAATGAATGTTGAGTGTGATGAAATGATTTGTGTGCATCTATTAAGATGATCAGGGCTGGGGATATAGCTCAGTTGGTAGAGTGCCTGCCTTGTATGCACAAGGCCCTGGGTTCAATACCCACCACCACCACCAATAAAAAAAAAAGATCCTATGTTAAACTTTTTATTTTATATGCACAAAAGCAGAGAGACGCACAGTCCAACTTCAGGGATCACCTATCTCCTGCCTTTCTTGCATCCTCCCTTCCTCCACTCTCTTTGTTTTGAGGGAGCATTGGAGAGCACCCCAAGCACTGTGTCACCTCATCTGTGAATGCAGCAGTGCGTGTCCATAGTACCTGTGATCACACCAGGTTCACACGACTCAAATAACACTAAGCATTTATGTACCATTTAATATCCAGTGGGTTCAATTTTTCCTGATTTCCCAAACTCTCGTTTTTTTACTGTTCATTTTTTTGATGCAAAAAGGTGCACACATTTCATCTGGTCAGTATGTTTCTTAAATCTCTCTTAAATCCTTCAACATTCCTCTTTTTAAAAAAATAAACCCTAATTTTTTGATGAAGAAACTGTCATTTGGGCAAGGGGATGTCTTGCCTTTTGTATTTACCTGATGTAATCTTGAGCTGTTACTTTACACGTTATACCATCCTTGGTGTTTCTGAAAACTAATAATTAGAAGCAGAGCTTTAATTGGATTTAGGCTTTTCCTTTAAGAACATTGAAGTGTCTCTACTGGGAAAAAGGCCTGCAGGTGGCGCTGTGCGCGATATATTGCATCCCGGCAGGAGGTCCACAGTCCCTGGTTCTCTGACTTGTGTGATCTTGGTACTGATGAGCTGGTCAGGCCTGTTCTGTCCATCAGAAGTCTTCCTCCACCTTTCACTGTGCTTTTGGCACCTGTTGAGGATCATGATCTGTATCTGTGATTTCAATGTGAGTTGCAAAACAGTGGTTTTCTGCTGGACACAGTGATGTGCACCTGTAATCTTAGAGAATGAGGAGATTGAGGCAGGAGGATCACAAGTAGGAGGCCAGCCTTGGCAATGTAGTGAGATGCTCAGGAACTCAGTGAAACCCTTTCTCCAAATAAAACATATAAAGGGCTGAGGATGTGGCTCAGTGGTTAAGTGCCCCTGGGTTCAATCCTTTGTACCAAAAAAAAAAAAAAAAAAAAAAAAAAAAAAAAAAAGTTTTCTAAACCATAGGCTTTCCTGCTTTTCTTAGCTGTGATTCCTCTATAAAGAGAACTTCCCCAGTCATTTGATTACCCTGAAAATAGAGTCTGAATAGATAGTTAAGATAAGTGTTTGATTTTTTTTCCTTTAGTGTGTCATTTCAGAATACACTGGTATCTTCTCACCCTCCAGAACATCCAACAGTGCTGTGTGTCATTGTGAATCCATGGATTTTTAATATTTGCTGTGTTTCAAAAGTATATTTGCATACATTTACTGTGTTTCAATTTATTTAAATTATTATTATTTTTGATGCTCAAATTATCCCATCTTTGGCCAACAGGTCCTCCTTCCAGTTGGCTCCAGGTGCTGCCAACAGGCCCCAGCCCTTGGCTGGCTTCCATAATATACATGGTGACAAGGAGCATCTGGCTATTCTGTACATTTCCTTCTCCTGAGTGAGACTAGTTATTGTATAATGAGCTTTGGTTTTCTTAGATGGCAATGATATTTAAATACAATAATTTTGGGGCACTGGGGTTAATTGCTTATATATCTTTTCAAAATAACACCAATGTAAAAACTTATAACATATCTACTGCAAGTAATTTTGACTCTTTTTTCCCCCAGTACTGGGGCTTGAATGCTACATCCTCAGCCCTTTTAATTTCTTATTTGGAGACAGGGTCTTACTAAGTTGTCCAGGCTGCCCTTGAATTTCTGATCCTCCTGTCTCAGCCTCCTGAATAATTGGGTGATTCTTTTCTTTTTTTAATTGATTACAACTTTATGTATGATTTCTAGTTGAGTCATTTTATTAATACAGTTTTTTTTCCTGGCAATTTAGTCATTTTGTTTATGTTTTTAAATTCATTTGTCCACAGTATTTTCTTATTCTTTTATTCTTAAAGTTCATTTAAATTTTTACTTTGAAATAATTTTAAATTTGTAAAAAATGATAGCACGCTAAAGAACTTCTGTATCTCCTTTACCCAAACTCACCCACTGTTAATTACTATTTTGTCATATTGGCTGGATCATTTGCCTCTCACATATGTGTACATATTTTTCTTTCCTGTTCCTTTTCCCCTGAATCCTTTGAGAGTAAGCTGTGGACAGTACACCCCTCCAAATCTTAATGAAGATTTAAGTATTTATTCCCTAAGTCCAAGAGCACTTCTCTGATGGAATCACAGTATAGTTAATGAAATCAGGAAGTTTAATATTTATCTGAGTGCTGGGCAATTTGACATTATCTAACACATGCCCATATTCTCCCTTTGCCAGGAGCCTCATTTATGTTTCCTGGGCTGTCTCCAAATGAAGGTTCCATCAGACATTGTCACTTTTAGACATTAGAGTTCCTTGAATCTGGGATAGTCCTTCAGAGACTTGTTAGTCTTTCATGACATTTACTTTTTGGAGGGTACAGGACAGAGGTTTTGTAGGTGTCCCTCCTCTTGAGTTTGTCTCATGTTTCCTTATTTTTAGATTTGAATTCTACGTATTTTTTGAACCAGGGATTGAGACCAGGGGTGCTTAGTCCCTAGGCCATGTCCCCAACCCATTTTTATATTTTATTTAGAGACAGGTTCTCTATAAGTTGCTGAGGCTGGTTTTGAACTCATGATCCTCAGCCTCCGGAGCTGCAGGGATTACAGGCATGCACCATCGTGCCAGCTGGGTTATGAAGTTTTTTTTTCAGGAGTACTACATAAGTGTCACTGTTTGCTTCTCAGCAAATAACATTAGGCATCAATGGATGATGATTTGAGATGACAACTTCCATCACTTGGTTAAGGTAAAGTCCAACACTTTTCTACACTAAACTTACTATTTTACTTTTGCATTAAACAGGTAATTTGTTGGCCTGGAGGAAATGTCATGCTGCTCATCAAACATCCACATGAGTTTTAGCCCCAGTTTTGACTCTTGCCAGCATCAACTGTTACCACACATGGTGGCAAATGGTGATTTTCTAATACCTTTATTCCCTCTGTGTTTACTAGCTGGCATAATACTGCAAGAACCAGTTTCCCCTTCTCCCTCCATTATCATTTTATTGCTTTGTAATCTCAATAGCATCTATGGCTTTGTCTTAAAAACAAATTACATAGAGCAAAATGAGAGGGGGAGGGGGCAGGAGTATGAAAAATGGTAGAAGGAGACAAACATCATTACCCTGTGTACATGTATGATTACACCAATGGCGTGACTCTACATCCTGCAAAATCATAGAAATGAAAAGATGTACCCCCCTTTGTGTACAGTGAGTCAAAATGCTGTCTGTCAAAGTAAAAAATAATTCACAATGTTGTTTACTTGTACCTTTTCCTGTGTTAGTCAAAACCTGGCAAAACTTGTGTACTTTATTAGAGTTTTCAAAGAAGCAATCTTTTGGCTTGTTGGCAGCCCTAGGTCTGGCTCCCCCAGGGGTAGGCAGGTCTGTAGGCTTTTAGACCATAGTGCTGGCCAACATGGGGTGGAC
>JAJEJO010053367.1:0-20223 GCA_020662805.1 Glaucomys volans | reverse complement strand
CATTGGCCACAGGGGCATGGCCCTATGAAGACACTTGTCCTGGTCTGCACTAACCAGGTACATTACTGAGTTGGGAATAAGTCCTAGACCACTAGCAGCAACTTGCAGTGATGGCTGAAGAATGACAGTTCAGATCAGAGGAGCCTGCAGGGAAACTCGGTGGGGTATGTGAAGTTTGAACTGGACAATATCACACCAACTCTGGTGTTATGCCAAACCTATCCACAAATGCCCCACCGGAGACTATTGGCCCTGGTGTTTAGGAGTTCTAAGTAGAAATAAGTTGATGTTTTCCCCAATAAGGAACAGAGGAAGTTAATCACTAAACATTAGGGAGGAGGCTAGCAGGTTGCTGGCAATCGAGGAGAGATATTTTATGCTCACACTCTAGGCCAGATTCTACCACCACTTCTGTTGCCTTACAAGTAGAGTGCACTCAGAAATTGTCTTGTTATCATTTTCCATGGGGCCCTTCCACTCAAACTTTGATGCAGACACATCTAAAAAAATGTTATCTTAGTTAAGGGGTCATTCTCCTGAACTGCCTATTACCTGATCTGGAAAAGGACGTCTGTCACATTTCCAAGGACCACTTCACCACCAGCTGGTAGATGCAGACTTTAGATCAGTTTCACAGAGCTTAGCCCAACCGTCCTCCAAGAACATGAATCTGAGGACGGAAATAATTGTCTGATCAGAACAGGATGAACCTGGGCATGGAATGACTCAGTGAAACCAGTCTTCCCCTAAACCCTGTGGCTTCTGAATGATGCCAGCAAAAGTTAATTCATGGATTCAGCTCCAATTCACACAAGTCTTAAATATATGATGTCTGTGAAAATGCAAAACACAGAAAAATGAGTGAATCAAGGGCTATGTCCAACTGTGCTTTGTCTACTTCTCTGTTTTCAACTTGACATTGTGGGTGTGTTGGAAAACATTAAGGTGTAGCAGTACATGTCTTTGGCAGAGGGACTGGAGTGCACCCCAGAAAGCTTCTCATTCACAAACCCTAGAGCAGATGACATTTTGAATGTCATTTCTGGCTGATAGGCATCAGTGTAGACCAATATATGCTAAACCTGAAATTCAAAATGTGAACATGGAAAGTAATCATTTTCAGACTCTTTTGAGCATTTCAATCTTTTACACCTTGCTGATTCAGGACACTTGCCAGCTTATTAATTAGAGCATTATTACCTCTATATTCCTCACAGTTGCCTCATCTTCAGGAATGTTGCCTTTATAGGAATTCAGATTCCTAGTGAAGCACTTTTGTCTGGTACAGGGATGCTGTAGCATACTCTCCTTATAATGACCTCCTAATTAATTCTGAGATTTATCCTGCAGCATACTCTCTTTATAATGCCTTCTAATTAAATCTGATAGTTATCCATCCATTTTATGTTCACTTTGTTGATCAGAGGAAGAAATATTGAGACACTGGAGAGTTGTTATGATCTGACAAGGCTCTTTAAGGTAGATATTTGCATATTCTGCAGATCTGACAATTCTATACGCTTTTCTGTAAACCCCCCCCAAGGCAAATCCAAATAATTTTATCAAATTCTGCAGATTGCTTTTGAGAACAATTCTGCCAGCATCATTTTTGCAAGTGAAATTCCAATGTCTAGGGAGTAATGAGGAGAGAACGATTTATCCTTGTCCATTTAAGGAACAAGAGTTTTGCAGTTGCTCAATGAACAGACATTTATCAGATAGAACCATGGTGACATGTGGCAGTAGAAGTTGGCCTTTGTACAAAATGTTATGTGCTCTGATCTTTAGAAGCACAGTACAATGAGGGAATTTTTAACACCAGAACAGGAGTCCCTGTTCTGCTCATACTGGTTGCTTTCCTCCTGGTACTTTTCCTTGTGGGAAATCTAACCAGCAGGGCCACTGCATGTCTCAGTTGAGGTGCTGGATCTTGCTTGTCACCTCAAGCATTTGGGTTGTGTAAAGGTGGATTTTCTGGGCAAGGTCTATTTCTCTGAATGACTGAATGTCTCAGTATGTTCACCAGGCATAGCCTGTAAATATGTATAGGGAATGGGAAGAGGTGATGGATCACAGGATTTTTGAACCCATGAATAGTATTAGCTCAGATGTAAATATTAGTCATTCCATTTTTAATGACTAGTATAGTTATGTTTGCAGAAATTCCTCTCAACATTCCTTGCAATGTGATTATTTGCACAAAGATCTGTCCATTGTACTGTCAGTCCATCATTTCTCTGCAAAATGCTGCTACTCTGGTTTCTAACCCAATCAAGAGATGCCTAACTTTTCCAGTGCTCCTGGTTCAGGAGAGCAAATGAGTGAGAGCTACAGTATGTAGAGTACAAATGGCTGGCATGTGGGAGCTTGGTTTGGAAGGAGTGGACTTTTCTGCCTCACGTAGGAGAATGCCCAGGGCTTGTTCACTACCCAGGGCTTGTTCTGGGCTTTAGGAAACTTGGGCTTCCATAAATGGTTTGTTGTTCATCCTAGCTGTGCTGCAAATACTGCCTGCAGTCACAGAAAGGTCCTATGATGGCACAGTGGTGTCACGGTTGCCATGGCAACAGGATCTCTTCATGTCCTGTCTGTTCCAGAGGAACCTTCAAGAAAAAATTCTGAAACAGCTATGCTGGTAGGAGTGAAAGGAAAACAGATAAGTCCCAAGGGTCTTTTGTTTGCCAAAAAAGCTAACCGATCCTCTTTGCACAAGAGAAGAGGAATCGGCATATGTTTTGGTGGGGCCCTTCTGGCATTGAGTCAAACCTGGTTTGGTTTCCAAGACCAGGGTTCCTGCTGAAGCCTCACTGTCTGCCATACTGTCCATATCAAGGAGAACCCAATGTGCTCACTTGGATGGAGGAGGAATCAGGATTTCCTGGGAATTAGTAACCTGCTACTAACAAATTCCCCACCCCCCGCTGCAGTGTAGCAGGAAGTAATGTGGGGGTGCTAGAGGATGCATAGTTCTCCAAGCCTAACAGAGGTCACAGTGTCATGGCCCTATAAAGGAACTCTTCCTGGTTTGCACTGAACCAGTCAGTACATTGCTGAGTTGGGAAACTGCCCTAGGGCATTAGCAGCCACTTACATTGAAGGTCGATGGAGAACATTTCAGAACAGAGGAGCCTGCAGGGCAGTTTGGTGGGTTAGGTTAAGTTTGAACATAGCTGGTGTGATTGAGAAACGTATAAATAAGTGCCACAACAGAGGACATTTCGCACATGGGACTTAGGAGTTCTAAGTTGATGTAAGGAGATGCTCCTCTCCTCAATGTGAAGAGGATGGAGTTAATCACTAAACAATTAGGAAGGAGCCTACCAGGTTGCTGGCAATGGTGTAGAGACATTCTATGCTCACAGCACTGGCCAGGCCTCACCATCCCTTCTGTTGCCTTACAATGACTGTGCACTCAAAAATTTTCTTGCTCTGATTTTCCAAGGGGCCGTTTCACTCAAGCTTTGATGCAGAAACATCTTCACAAGGTGACTTCAATTATGGGAAAATTCTCTTGAACTACCTATCCACTGACTGAGGAAAGGACCTCAGTCTCATTTCCAAGAACCCCTTCACCAACAGGTGGTAGATTCAGACTACAGTTCATTGTCACAGACCATGGCAGCATCATCCTCCAAGAACATGAATCAGAGGGATGAAAAAAGTGCCTGATGAGAGCAGAATGAACATTGATCTTGAATGGTACAGGGAAACCAGTCTTCACATAAATCTTGTCACTCTTGAATGATATCAGCAGAAGCTCTTTCTGGTGTTTATTGCCAATCCATACCAGTCTTGAATATATGATATTTGTAAAAATGCAAAGCACAAAAAAGGAGTGATTGCAGGGTAATGTGCTTCTATGTTTTGTCTATATCTCTCTGTTTTCAAGCTGACTTTGTCACTGTGTTGGAGAACTTTAAAGTGGAGAAGTCCTCTTCTTTGGCAGAGGGACTGAAGTGCACCCCAGAAAGCTTCCTCACACCCCCTAGAGCAGGTGATAATTTGAATGTTCTTTCTTTCTGAAAGGCAACAATGTAGACCCAATATGTGCTAAACCTGAACTTCAAAATGCAAAAATGAAAAAGAATCAATTTTAGACCCTGGTGAGCATTTTCATTGAGTCCTCCTTGTTGCTTCAGTACACTTTCCAGCTTATTTATGAGAATGCTATTTCCTCTTCATTCCTAAGAGTTGTCTCATCTTCAGGAATATTCCCTCTAAAGAAATCCAGATGCCTGGTGAAACATTTTTGTCTGGCACAGAGATGCTTGCTGAATACTCTCTTTAGAATGGGATTTCAATTAAATCTGAGAGTTGTCCAACCATTTTGTGTTCACTTGATTAATCAGAGGAGGAAAAGTTGAGACACTGGAAGGTTCTCATGATCTGAAGAGGCTGTTTAAGGTAGATGACTGCATTTCTGTGTATCTGCCTATGCGACATGCTTTCCAGAAATATCAACCCATGGCAGATCAAAATAATTTCTATCAAATTCTGTAGATCCCTTTTGAGAACAATCCATACAGCATCATTTGTTGCAGGTGAAATCCAAATGTCTACAGAGGAAAGGGAGAGGCAATTTTATCGCTCTCTCATTAGGAACAAGAATTTTGTAGCTGTTCAATTGCAGACAATTATCTGATGTAACCATGGAGACATGTGGCAATAGAAAAACTATGCATTTGTAGGAAATACTGTATGCTTTGTTCTTTGGGACTACAGGACAGTGAGGAAATCTTTTACATCTGAACACCAATCCCTTATATTTCCAACTGCTCACAACTTTCTCATTGTTTTCATTCTTCCTGGGGTTTTCCATGAGGAAAATCTTACCAGTGGGTCCAAATGAATATCTCAGTGGAGGTGGTGAATCTTGCCCTTTATTTCATGTATGTGGGTACTTGGAAAATGTGGATTTCCAGGGCAAAGTCTGATTCTCTTAATAAGGCAATATCTCAGCAGCTTCATGAGGCACAATCTATAAATATGTATAGGTAATGGGAAGAGGTGATGAATCCCAGGATGTCTGAACCCATGAATATTATTTACTCTAGGATAAGTAATCTCCACTCAGTTTTCAAACACTGAGTAAAAATGAATGCAGATATTCCCCTCAACATTATTTGCATTGAGATTATTTGCAGAATATTCTCTGCATTGAACAGTCTTCCATTTCCCCCCAAAATGTTGCTCCCCTGGTTTGATCCCACTCAAGAAATTTCTAACTTTTTTACCAGTGCTCCTGGAACATGATAGCCAGGGAGTGGAGAGCTACAGTATGTAGAGGGCAAGGGCTTAGGATGCAGGTCTTTGGTTTGCAAGGGCGTGGAATTTTCTTCCTCATGTCGGAGAATGCAGGGATTTTCTTGCCCCAGGGCATCATGCAAGTCCTTGAGCAACCTGAGTTTCCATAAGTGGCTTGGATCTCATTCTAGATCCACAGCACATACCGTCTGCATCACAGAAATGCCATATGACAGCACAATGGTTTCATGGTTGCTATGGGTATAGGTACCTCTTCAGGTCTTGGTTGCTGCAGAGGAAATATCAAGGAAAATGCTGGCCCAGCTGTGCTGGTAGGAGGGAACAGGAAGCAGGTAAACCCCAGTGGTCTTTTGTTTGCCACAAAAGCAATCCTAACCTCCTAGAACAGGAGAAGAGAAATAAGCATGTGTTTTGGGTGCTGCCACTCTGGCTTTGGGACATCTGATTCCATCCAAAAGAAGCCTCCTGAAGCAAAACAGGCTGCCTTACCTTCCATGTCCAAGAGGGGCTGATGTGCTCACTTTTCGACAGGAGGCATCATGATTTCCTTGGAACGGGGAACCTGTTGCAGGCAATTGTCCCCACGAGGGTTGTGGACCAGGGAGTAATGCTTGGGTGCCTGAGGATGTGTGGGTCACCAAGTCACAGAGGAATGACCCTAGAAAGACACTTGTCCTGGACTGGACACAGAATGTCTGCATTCATTTTTGCTCAACATTTGAAAACTGAGTGGGGATTACTTACACTAGAGTAAATAATAGTCATGGGTTCAGACATCCTGGGATTCATCACCTCTTCCCATTACCTATACATATTTACAGATTGTGCCTCATGAAGTTGCTGAGACATGTACTGTCATATGTACTCTCACCCAGTACATATCTGATTCAGGATACTAGTCTAGGGCCGTCAGTTGCAATTTTGGCCAAAGGATGACACTTCAGAGCAGAGGAGCATGTGTGTAAAATGGAGGGATAGGTGAATCCTCACACCAACTCTGATGTGATACCAAACCTTTCCATGAATGACTAGTAGGAGACATTTTTAACTTGGAACTTTGGATGTTTAAGTAGAAGGAAGCAGATGCTGATCTCTCCAATTTGAAAGGAGGGAGGAAAACACTAAAAATTTAGGAGGGAATCATGCAGATTGCTGGCAATCGAGGAGTAATATTCTATGTTCCCACCACAGGCCAGGGCCCACCACCTCTTCTGTTGCAATACAAATATGGTGCACTCAATAATTATCTTGCTATCATTTTCCAAAAGGCCCTTAAACTCACCCTTTGATGAAGAAACACATTCACAATGTGATTTTACATAAGGGGCAATTCTCTTGAACTGATTTTTGTTTGTCTGAGAAAAGTCCCTCTGGCACATTTCCAAGGTCCCCTTAAGCAGAAGCTGGTAGTTGAAGACTACAGGTCAGTGTGACAAAGCCTGGCATAACCATCCTCCAAGAATGTGAAACTGAGGGATGAAGCAAATGCCTGATGGGAACAGGATTAACTTGGGCCTTGAATGATACAGGGAAACCAGGCTTTACATGACCCCTGTAGCTCCAGAGTGATATCAGCAGAAGTTAATTCATGTATTCAGTGCCAATTCATACAAGTCTTAATAAATGATGTCTGCAAAAATGCAATGCAAAAGAGACTCACTAAATTGAGAAACATCTGCTTCTGTGTATTGTATACATCTCTCTGTTTTCAAGTTGACATTGAGATGTTTTGAAAAATGATGAGGTTTCATATTCCATTTAATTGAAAGAGAGACTGGAGTGCACCCCAGAAAACTTCTCCTTCACAAACCCTAGTGAAGGTGATACTTTGAATGTCCTGTCTTCCTGAAAGGCAACAATGTAGTCCCAATATGTTCTAAACCTGAACTTCAAAATGCAACATGGAAAAGACTTAATTTTAGACCCTGGTGAGCATTTTCATCTTGTAGTACTTGGTGATTCAATTCACTTTCCAGCATATTAATGAGACTGTTATAACTCTATGTTCCTCAAAGTTGTCTCATTTCAGGAAAATTGAATCTTTGAAATCCAGGTCCCTGGGGAAGCACATTGTCTGGCACATGGATTTTTGCCATCCATGGAGAAGCTTTCTGGGATGCACTCCAGTCTCTCTGCCAATTACATGGAATTCCAAACTTCATCATTTTTCAAAATGTCCCAATGTCAACTTGAAAACAGAGGAATGTATACAATACATCACTTTAAAATTTGCTTCCAATGAATTCTGAGAGTTATCCAACTGTTTCGTGTTCACTTGATTGATCAGAGGAGAAAATGTTGAGACACTGGAGTGTTGACTTGAAGAGGCTTTTAAAGGTGAACCATTGCATGTTCTGCAATCCTGACAATGGGTTGTGCTTTGGAGAAATACCAACCCAAGCCTGATCCAAATTATTGCTATCAAATACTGTAGAATGCTTTGATGAACAATCCAGCAATTGTCTTTTGTTGTAGGTTAATCCCCAATGTCTAGGTGCATAATGAGGAGAGAAAAATTTATCTCTGGTTGTAGCTCCTCAATGAACAGACAATTATCCAAGGGAAGCATGGAGGCATGTAGCAGTAGGAGAAGTAGGCATTTGTTGAAGTAACTGTCTGCTCTGATCATTGGGACCACAGGAAATTGAGGGAATCTTTCACACCTGAACACTAAACCCTTGTATTCATTCCCAACCTGCTTACACCTGTCTCACTGTTTTCATTCTCCCAGAACAACTCTTTGGGGAAAATCTAACCAGTGGGGCCAAATGCTTCTCCAAGTCGAGGTGGTAGATCTTGTTTTTCACTTCACATATGTGAGTTCTTGGAAAATGAGAATTTCCTGGGCAAAGTCTGTTTCTATGAATAAGGGAATGTCTCAGCAACTTCATGTGGCACAGTATGTAAATATGTATAAGGAATGGGAAGAGGTTATGCATCTTAGGATCTATGAACCATGAATAAAATTTGCTTAAAGATAAATTATTCCCATTCAGTTTTCAAACTTCCAGTATTTATGTGGGCAGAAATTTCTCTTAACATTTGTTGCAGTGAAGTTATTTGCAGAAATTTCTGTCCATTGAACTGTCCATCCTTTGTTTATCCACATATTGCTGCTATCCTGGACTTGATCCCACTCAAGAAATGCCAGCTTTGGACATGAGAGCAAAATAGAGTAGAGCTACAGTTTGTTGAGTGGATAGAACTGGCATGTGAGAGATTTGATTGGAAGGGCATGAAATTATCTCATTCATGTATGGGAATGTAACTTTTTTCTCTGTGCAGGGCTTGTTACTGGGTCTTGGGCGACTTGGGTTTCCATGAATGGCTTTGGTATCATCCTTGCTGTGTTGCACATACTGCCTCCAGTCACAGAAAGGCCATATGACAGAAAAATGGCCTCAATGATTCTATAGTGAACAGAACCTCTTTAGGATCTGGCTGCTGCAGAGCATCCTTGAAGGAATGAGTTTGCCCAGCAGAGCAGGTAGAAGTAAGCTGGTAAGATACAGGGTTCTTTTGATTGCCACAAAAGGGATCCTAACTTCTTAGCCAAGGAGAAGAGGAGTCATCGTGTGTTGTGGATGGGGACCCTCTGACTTTGAGACATCTGCTTCCATCCAAGATAAGGGACCTTGCTGAAGCATGACAGGTTGCCATACTTTCCATGCCACTGAGGGCTGATGTGCTCACATTAACACAGGAGGCATCATGAATTCCTGGATTGGGGACCCTGTTGCAGGCAATTGGTCCCAAACAGAGATAGTGAATGAGGAAGAGATGGGGTGTTCCTGAGGATGAGTGGGTCACCTGGCCTAGGCCAGGCCACAGGATCATGGTCCTAGAAAAACGCACATCCTGGTCTATAGTTACCCCATACATTGCTTCTTTGGGAAACTGGTCGGTAGCCTTAGCAGCCACTTGAAAAGATGACGGATGGATGACATTTCAGAGCAGAGGAGTATGTGGGCTAGCTTGGTGGGTTAGGTGAAATTTGAACTGGAAAACATCACACCAACTATGGTCTGATTCCTTAATTTTCCAGAAAGGCCCCAACAAGAGACAGTGGGAACCTGGGATTTAGGATTTCAAAGGAGAGGTAAGGAGCTGCTGATCTCCCAATGTCAAGAGGAGGATGTTAATCACTAAGTAGCTTGGACATAGGCTAGATTGTTTCTCTCAATCAAAGAGAATCATTCTTCACTCACACCACCGGCCAGGTCCCACCACCACTTCTGTTGCTTTACAATTACAGTGCACTCAGAAATTGTCTCTTATGATTTTCCAATGGGCCCTCCCACTCACCAGTTAATGCAGAAACACCTTCACAATTTGTCTTTACTATGGTGTAATTCTCTTGAAATGACTTCTGCCCATGTGAGAAAAGGCCCTCTGTCACATTTCCAAGAACCCCTTAAATAGCAGCTGGTAGATGGTGACTAAGGAGAGTGTCACAGACCCTGGCACAACCATCCTTCAAAAACGTGAAATGGAAGGATGAAAGAGTGGATAGTGTGGACAGGATGAAACTGGACCTCAAATGATACAGGGAAACCATACTTTACATAAAGCCTCTGGCTCCTGAATGATATCAGCAGAAGTAATTTCATGTATCCATCACTAATTCATGCAAATCTTTAATAAATGATGCCTGTAGATATGCAAAGCACAAAACTGAGTAAATAAATGGCCACATGACCCTGTATTTGTCTACATCTCTCTGTTTTCAAGTTGATATTGTGGTTGTTTTAAAAATGTTGAGGTGTAGAAATCCACTTCTTTGGCAGAGAGATGATGTGTGCCACAAAATGCATCTCATTCACAAACCCTAGTGCATGTTAAATTTTAATGTCACTTTTTGCTGAATGTCAATTATGAAGAACTAGTATGTACTTAACCTGAACCTCAAATGGAAAAGTATCATTTTGAGACTCTGATGTGCATTTTCATCTTGTAGAACTTGGTGACTCAATCCACTTGCCAACATATCGATGAGACCTTATTACCTCAACATTCCTCAGAGTTGTCTCATATTCAGGAATACTGTCTATTATGAAATTCAGGTCCCTGGGGATGCCCTTTTGGCTGGCAAAGATATTCTAGCTGCATACTTTATTTAGAATGGTCTTCCAAATAAATCTGATACATATCCAACCATTTTCTGTATGCTTGACTGATTAGAGGATGAAATGTAGAGACACTGGTGGGTTATTATGATAGAATAGGACTTTTAAGTAAGATGACTGCATGTTCTGCAGACCTGATTATGGGATAAGTATTGCAGAATAACCAAAGCAAGTCACAACCACAAAATTTCTATCAAATTCTGTAGATTTCTTTTATGAAAAATCAAGGAAGCCACCCTTTGTTGTAGGTCAAATCCCAATATCTAGGTAATAATGATTAGAGAAAGACTTATCACTGTCCTGTTAAGATAAAAAGTGTTGTAGATGCTGAAAAAGAAGATAGTTATCCAAGGTAAACATGGAGGCAAGTGGCAGTAGTGAAGTAGGAATATGTAGAAATTATCATATGCTGTGATCTTTGAAACCACAGAAAAATGAGGGAATCTTTCACATCTGAACAAAAATCTGGTATAATTCCAAACTGCTCACAAGTGTTTCATTCTTTCCACACCTTCTGGGATTTTCCTTGAGGAACATCTAACTAGTGGAGACAAATGAATCTCCAAGTGGAGGTTCTGGACCTTGCTTTTCATCTGAGATATGTAGTTACTTGGAAAATGTGGATTTCCTGGTAAAGTCTGTTCCTCTCAGTAAGTGAATGTGTCAGCAATTGGAAAGGACTGGTGAATCACAGAATCTATGAACCCATAAAGAATATTTGCTCAGAGATAAACTATCCCCTTTCAGTTTTCAAATGTCTACTATTTATTTGGGCAGAAATTCCTCTCAATATTATTTGCAGTGAGATTACTTGCAAAAAGTCCTGACCTTTGAACAGTCAGTCCTTCTTTTTCACAAATTGTTGGTACCTTGGTTTTGACAGAACTGAAAAAAATGCCTAAGTTTTTATCAGTACTCTGGATGGTGAGAGAAAAAAAGAGGAGAGCTAGAGTTTGTAGATTTGAAGGGGCTGGCCATGAGGGAGATTGGTATTGAAGAGCATGGAATTTTCTGGCTCATGTAGGAGAATGTAATTTTTTCCCTCCCCACATCTTATTCAATATAGTCATGCAACTTGACTTTCCATAAATCTTTTGGCTGTCATCCTAGCTGCACTGCACATGTCGCCTTCAGTAACAGAAAGGCTATTTGATAGCACAATGGCATCACGGTTGCCATGGCAACAGGAAGGCTTCATTACCTGGCTGCTGCCAATGAACCTTGTAGAAAAGGGCTGGTCCAGCTGTGCTGGTAGGAGGGTAGAGGACGCAAGTAAGGTCCAGATGGACTGTGGTGGCCACTAAAGGAATCCTAACTTCTTAGCCCAGGATAAGTGAAATCAGCAAATGTGGGCAGGGCCCCACTGGCTATGGACATCTGTCTCCATCCAACATAAGTGATCCTGCTGAAGCCTGACGGACTGCCATACCCTCCATGTCTCTGAGTGGCCAATGTACACACTTGGCCAATCAAGGCATCATGATTTCCTGGGAATTGGGACCCTGCTGCAGGCAACTGGTCCCCAACAGGTGTAGTGGGCCAGTCATTAAGCTGGGGTGCCCAAGGATGATGGGTCACTAAGCCAAACCCAGGTCATAGGGACAAGGCACTAGGAAGACACTTGTCCTTATCTGGACTTACCCTGTACATTGCTTATTTGAGATCCTGGTTTAGGGCCTTAGCAACCACTCACAATTATGGCCAATGGATGACATTTCAGAGCAGAGGATCATGGAGGTCAGCTCATTGGGACTTGAAACCACACACCAACTCTGGCGTGATGCCAAACATTTCCAGGAATGTGCCAATAGGAGACAGTAGGATCCGGGGATTTAGGACTTCTAAGTAGAAGTAAGGAGATTCTAATCTCCTAAATGTCATGGTAGGATGTTAATGATTAATCATATAGGAAGGAGTGTAGCAGGTTGCTGGCAATACAGGAGAGATTCTTTGCTCACACTGCCAGCGAGACCACACCATCAATTCTGTTGCCTTACAATTTTGGTGCACTCAGAAATTGTCTTGCTATGATTTTCCAAGGGGCGTTTCCACTCATCCTTTGATGCAGAAAGACTTTCATAATATAACTTCACTTAAGGGTAATTGTCTTTAACTGCCTATTGCCTGTCTGAGAAAAGTCCCTCTGTCACATTTCCAAGGTCCCCTTTACCAGCAGCTGGAAAATGTAGACTACACTTCAGTGCCACAGACCCTGGCACAACCATCCTCCAAGAACTTAAAGCTGAGGGATGAAACAAGTGCCTGATGAGGACAGGATGAACCTGGTCCTCGAATGATACAGTAAAACTAGGCTTTACATGACCCCTGTGACCCCTACTTGCTAATAGCAGAAGTTAATTCATGTATTCAAGAATAATTCATACAAGCTTTTAAAAAATGCTGTCTGTAAAAATGCAAAGCACAAAAAACTGAGTCAATCGAGGGCCACGTGCCCCTGTTATGCCCACTTGTCATTGTTTTCAAGCTGATATGTGGTAGTGTTGGAAAATGTTGATTTGTAGAAATCCACTTCTTTGCCAAAGAGACTGGAGGCCACCCAAGAATGCTCCTCCTTTACAAGTCTAGTTCAGGTGATATTTTGAATACCAATACTTGCTGAAAGGCAACAATGTAGTATCAATATATGCTAAACCTGATCCTCAAAATGTGAAAATGGAAAAAAAATCAATTTCTGAACCTGGTGAACATTTTCATCATCTACAACTAGTTGGCTCCATCCACTTGCCAGCATAAAATGAGACTATTATAACTTCTATGTTTCTCAGAGCTGTCTAATCTTCAGGAATAGTGTCTCTAAAGAAATCCAGGACTATGGAGAAGCACTTTTGGCTGATGCCACAGCTTCTTACTGAATGCTTTCCTTAGAAGGGGATTCCAATTAAATCTGAGAGTTATCCAACCATTTTGTGTTCACTTGATTGATCAGAGGAAGAAATGTTGAGACCTTGGAGGGTTAGCATGACCAGAAGAGGTTCTTGAAGGTAGATGACTGCATTTATGTGGATATGACTATGTGATAAACTTTGCAGAAAAACCACCCCAAAACAGATCTCAATAATTTCTATCAAATTCTGTTGACCACTTTTGAGAACAATCCAGCCAGCATCCTTTGTTTCAGGTCAAATACCAATATCTAGGGAGTATTGAGGAGAGAAAGATTGATCCCTGAACCTTTAAGGTACAAGAGTATTCTAGCTGCTAAAGGAGCAGACAATTTTCCAAGGGAAGGATGGAGGTATGTGGCTGTTGGAAAAGTATGCATTCATAGAAATAATTATGTGCTCTGATCTTTGGGAAAACAGGAAATGGAGGGAATCATTAACACATGCACACTAAACCCTTACAATTCCAAACTGCTCAAAACTATCTCATAGTTTCCTTCCTCCTAGACTTTTCCCTGAGGAATATATAACCAGTGGAGCCAAATGCAAAACCCGGTGGATTTGCTGTTCACATCAGTGTGTTTGCTTGGAAAATGTGGCTTTCTTGAGCAAAGACTGTTTCTCCTAAGAAAGGAATGTGTCAGGAACCTCACAAGGCACAGTCTGTAAATATGTATAGGGAAAGGGAAGAGGTGATGGATTGCAAGGTCTATGAACCCTTGACTAATACTTGACCAGAGGAATGACATTCCCATTCAGTGTTCAAATATCCAGTATGTATGTGTGCAGAAACTCTACTCAACATTCCTTGCAGTGCGATTTTTTGCAGAAAATCCTGTCCATTGACATGTCATTTCTTAATTTCTCCACAAAATCTTTCTACTCTTTATTTAATCTCACTCAAGAAAAGCCTAACTTCTTTACAAGTGCTAATAGGACATGAGAGCAAAAGAGAGGAGAGCTACAGTATGTAGAGTGGAAGGGGCTGTCATGCAGGAATTTGATTTAGAGGGCATAAAATCTTCTGGATAATGTAGGAGAATGCAGAGTTTTCTCTCTCCAGGACTTGTTGGTGGGCCTTGGGCAACCTGGGTTCCATGACTGGCTTGGCTGTCAACCTAACTGTGCTGCACATTTAGCCTGCAGTCACAGAAAGGCCATATGACTACACATATGCATCACAGCTGCCATGGCAATAGAACCTCTTCAGGTCCTGGCAGCAGTGGAGCAAACATCAAGAAAAAGTTTGGTTCAGCTGTGTTGGTAGGAGGAAAGAGGAAAGAAGTAACACCCATGAGTCTTTTTCTTGACACAAAGGTTTCTTGAGCTTTTAGATCAAGAGAAGAGGAATCAGGATTTCTTTTGCCCAGGTCCTTCTGCTTTTGAGACATCAGACTCCATCCATAATAAGAGCATGTGCTGCGAAGTCTGACAGGTTGTCATTCAGTGCATGTCTGTGAGGGTCTGATGTGCTCACTCAAACACAGGAGAGATCATGAATTCCTGAATGTGAATGGTGGTGCAGGCAATTGGTCCCCACCAGGTGTTGTAGACTAGGAAGTAATTTAGGGGTGCAGGAGGACATGAATATCACCATGCCAGGCCAGTCCAAAGGATTATGGTCCTACAAAGACACTCATCCTGTCTGGACTCACCTGTTACACTGCTGAATCGGGAAACAGGCCTAGGATTTAGCAGCCATTGGCAATGCTGTCTGATAGGTGACATTTCAGAGGAGAGGAGCATGTGGTCTGCTCAGTGGGTTAGAGAAGTATGAACTGTATATCCTCACACCAACTCTAGTGTGAGGCCAAATGTTTTCATGAATGCTCCAACAGGAGACAGTTGGAACCTGGGATTTAGGAGTTCTAAGGAGAAGTAAGGAGATGTTGATCTCCCCAATGAGAAGAGGTGGGAGTAAATCACTAATCAATTAGGAAGGAGTCTAGCAGGTTGCTGAAAATAGAGGAGAAAAATTGTAAGTTCACACCACTGGCCAGGACACACCATCTCTTATGTTGCCTTACAATCACAGTGCACTCAGAAATTTTCTTGCTATGATTTTCCAAGGGGCCCTTCCACTCTCCCTTTGATGCAGAAACATTTTCATAGTGTTATTTCACTCAAATGAGTAATTCTCTTGAACTTCCTATCACCCAACTGAAAGAAGACCCCTGAAAGACCTCAAAGTACTCCACAACCAGCAGTTGGAAGATGCAGACTACAGGTCAGTGTCACAGACCTTGGAACAACTGTCCTCCAATAATGTGAAGCTCAGGTATGAAACAAGTGCCTGATGAGGACAGTATTAACCAGAGCCTTGAATGATACAGGGACACCAGGCTTATCATGACCCCTGTTGCACCTGAATGATATCAGCAGAAGCTGATTCATGTGCTCAGCACCCATTCATACATGTCTTTAATAAATGATGTCTGCAAAAATGCAAAGCACAAAAAACTGCATCAATCAAGGTCATCATGCCCCTGTGTTTTGTCTATATCACAATGCTGGCAAGTTGATAGTGTGGTTGCTTTGGAAATAAAATGTTGGGTTGTAGAAATCCATAACTTGGGCAGAAATTTTGGAGTGTGCCCCAGAAAGCTTCTCCTCCAAAAACCTTAGTGCAGGTGATATTTTGAAGGTCCTCTCTTGCTGAAAGACAACAATGAAGTGCCGATATGTGCAAATCCTGAACTTCAAAAAGTGAAAATGGAAAAGAATCAAATTCAGAACCTGGAGAGCATTTTAATCTTGTACCACTTGTTGATTCAGTCCACTTGACAGCATATTAATTAGACAATTAAAACCTCTGCATTCCTCAGAGTTGTCTCATCTTCAGGAGTACTGAATCTTAAGAATTTCAGGTCTCTGGGTAAGCTCTTTTGGCTGGCGCACAGGTGCTTCCTGAATACTCCATTTAGAATGTACTTCCAATTAAATATGATAGACTTCCAATCATTTGTTTTTCAATTCATTGATCGGAGGATGAAATGTTAAGACATTGGAGGATTGGCATGATCTGAAGAGGCTCTTTTATGTAGATGGCTGCATTTTCTGCAGACCTGATTATGGGATATGCATTGCAGAAAAACCATCCCAAGCCTGATCCAAATAATTTCTATCAAATTCTGTAAATCTCTTTTATGAACAATCCAGCAAACATCATTCTCTTTTCTTTGTAGATAAAATGCCAATGTCTAGGTAGTAATGAGGAGAGATAGATTTGTTACTATCCCTTTAAGAAACAAGTGTGTTGTAGATGCTCAAAAAAGAGACAATTATCTGTTGAAAGCATGGAGGCATGTGGCAGTATCCGAAGTAGGATAAAGGAATTATCATATGCTACGATCTTTGTGACCACAGGCAATTGAGGGAATCCTTCATCCATGAACATCTAACCCATATAATCTCAAACTGCTCACAACTGTGTCATTGTTTTCATACTTTCTGGGCTTTTCCTTGAGGAAAATCTAACCACTGGGTCCAAATGAATTGCCCAGTGGAGGTGCTAGACCTTGCTTTTCACCTCAGGTATATGGGTGCTTGGAAAATGTGGATTTTCTGGCTAAAGTCCCTTTCTCTGAATAAGGGGCTGTGTAAGCAACATCAGGAGTCACAGTTGGTAAATATCTATAGGGATTGGGAAGAGATGATGATCACAGGATACATGAACCCATGAAGACTATTTGCTCACAGATAAATTATCCCTATTCAGTTTTCAAGCATGTAGTATTTATCTGGGCAGAACTTGCTCTCAACATTCTTTGTGATGAGATAATTTGCAGAAAGTCCTGTCCTATGAACTGTCAGTCCTTCATTTTTTCACAAATTGATGCTACCCTGATTTTGATTGCACTCAAGAAATGCCTAACTTGTTTTGCAGTGCCCCTGGAACATGAGAGCAAAATAGTGGAGAGCTACAGTCTGTAGAGTGGAATGGGCAGGTATGTGGGAGATTGGATTGGAAGGGCATGGAATTTTCTGTCTCATGTAGGTGAATTCAGGTTTTTTCTCTCTCCAGGGCTTGCTTCTTGTCCTCATGCAAATTGAGTTTCCATGAATGGTTTGGCTGTCATCCAAGCTGTGCTGCACATACCACCTTCAGTCACAGAAAGGCTATATGACAGAACAAAGTCATTATGGTTGCCAGGGCAAATGGAACCCTCACAGGGCCTGTATGCTCCAGAGTAGCCTTGAAGGAAAGGGCTGGCCCAGCTGTGCTGGTGGGAGACTAGAGGAAACAGGTGTGACCCAGGGGGTCCTCCAGTGGCCAAAAATGAATCCAAACCTCTCAGCCCAGGAAAAGTGGATGCAGCATGTGATATGTGCGGGATCCCTCTGACTTTGGGATACATGATCCATCCAAAATAGGGGACCTGGTTTTAGCCAGACATACTGCAATACTGTCCCTGTCAGTGAGGGGCCGGTGTGCTCACTTGGCCACTTGGGGCATCATGATTTCGTGGGAATCAGGAAACTGTTGCAGGCAATTGTTCCCCAACAGGTGTAGTGAGCCACGGAGTAATGAGAAGCCTGAAGATTAGTGGCTTACCAAACCTAACCCAGGCCACAGGAGTATGGCACTAGTAAGAAACTCATCCTTGTCTGGATTTACCCCAAACATTGTTTATTGGAGAAACTGACCCTGTCCCATAGCAGCCACTCAAAATGATGGTCAATGGATGACATTTTAGAGCAGAGGAACTTAGAGGCTAGTTTTTTGGGTGAAATGAAGGTTGAAGTAGAAAACCTCACACCAATTCTGGTGTGATGCCATACCTTTCCACAGCAGTGCCAGCTGGAGAGAGTTGGAACCAGGGATTTAGGACTTCTAAGTACAAGTAAGGAGATGCTGATCTCCCAAATGTCAAGATAGGAAGTTTATCACTATTCATTTAGGAAGTATTGTCGCAGGTTGCTGGCAATGCAGGAGGGAAAATATCTCACACCACCGGGGAGGCCCTACCATCATTTTTGTTGCCTTACAATTATGGTGCACTCAGAAATTGTCTTGCTATGATTTTTGAATGGGGCTCTTTCACTCCCCCTTTGTTACACAGAAACACCTGCATAATGTGTCTTCATTAAATGGTAATTGTCTTGAACTGCCTATTGCCTGTCTGAGAAAAGGCTTCTGGCACATTTGCAAGGTTCCCTTAAGGAGATTCTGGAAAATATAGACTGCAGATCAGTGCCACAGAACTTGGAACAACCATTCTCCAAGAACATATAACTGAGGGATGAAGCAAGTGCCTGATGAGGACAGGATGAACCTGTTCCTTGAATGATACAGGGTTACCAGGCTTTACATGACTTCGTGGCTCCTGTATGTTATAAGGGGATGTTAATTCATATGTACAGGAAGAATTCATACAAGTCTTTAATAAACGATGCCTGTAAAAATACAAAACATGAAAACTGAGTCGATCAAGGGTCATGTGCCCCTGGGTTATGTCTACATCTCACTGTTTTCAAGTTGATAGTGTGGTTATGTTGGAAAATGTTGAATTGTAGAAGTCCACTTCTTTGGCACAGGGGCTGGAGTACAATGAAGAATGCTTCTCCTTCACAAACCTAGTGCAGGTGATATTTTGAATTTCATTTCTTGCTGAAAGGCAAGAATGAAATGCCAGTATTTGCTAAATCTGATATTCAAAATGTGAAGATGGAAAAAAAATCAGTTTGATACCCTGGTGAGCATGTTCTTCTTCAACTTGCTAATTCCATCCACTTCCAAGCATACTAATGAGACAGTTATAATGTCTAAGTTCTTCAGAGTTGTCACATCTTGGGAATAATGGAACTTAAGAAATCCATCTCTGTGGGTAAGTACTTTTGGCTGGCTAACAGATGTTTTCCGTACACTCTCATTAGATTGGACTTCCAAAAAATGTGATACTATTCAACATTTTGTGTTCCCTTGATTGATGAGAGGAGAAAGAATTGAGACACTGAATGATTGGTGTGCTCTGAAGGGGCATTTTAAAGTGGATGACAGCATTTATGCAATCTGACACTGTGATAAACTTTGCAGAAAAGCCACCATAAAACAGATCTCATTAATTTCTATCAAATTCTTTAAATGACTTTTAAGAACATTCCAGCCAGTACCTTTGCTTCAGGTCAAATACCAGTATCTAGGGAGTGATGAGGAGAGATAGATTTATCCCTGTCCCATTGAGTAACAGACTATTGTAGGTGCTCCAAGAGCAGACTATATTCCAAGGGAAGCGTTTAGGCATGTGACAGTAGGAGAAGTAGGCACTTGTAGGAATAATTATATGTTCGTATCTTTGAGACCACAGGAAATGGAGGGAGTCATTCACACCTGAGCACCAAAACCTTACAATTTCAAACTGCTCATGCCTGTCTCAGAATGTTTTGTCCTCCTGGTCTTTTCATTGAGGAATATCTAACAAGTAAGCCAAATGCAATATCCGGTGGAGGTGCTGTGTCATGTACACCTCAGGGATATGGTTGTTTGGAAAATGTGGTTTCCTTGGCAAAGTTTGTTTCTCCTAAGAAGGGAAGATCTCAGAAATTTCACATGGCACAGTCTGTAAATATGCATAGGAAATGGGAGGAGGTTATGGATCATAAGATCTATGAATCCATTAATAATACTTGCACAGAGGAATAACATTCCCATTCAGTGTTCAAATATCCAGTGTATATGTGTGCAGAAATTCCTCTCAACATTCTTTGCAGTGAGATTATTTGCAGAAAATCCTGTCCATGAAATGTCAGTCCTTCATTTCTCCACAAAATGCTTCTCTCCTGAATTACCAACTCAAGGAATGCCTAACTGCTTTACAAGTGCTAATGTGGCAGGAGAGGAAGAGAGAGGTAAACTACAGTATATAGAATGGAAGGGGCTGTCTTGCAGAAATTTGAGTTGGAAGGTGAGAAATATTCTAAGGTAGGAG
>JAJEJO010053366.1:0-18121 GCA_020662805.1 Glaucomys volans | reverse complement strand
AATATATATGTGTACAGTCTTGCAAAAACCTTTGGGATTAAGAGAACACAAATCTCAGAGACTCTAGGTCAGTGTTAATAACGTGTCCTTACACTGCCAAGGTAGTTTTCCATCAAATTCTGAAGGGATTTCCTTGCACTTACATCATTGTATTTCTATGTGACATGAAGTCCTAAAAGCCTATGAACCACTTGTCATTCATTAAAGACACCAAGAGTAAAGCAAATGACATTCACTAAAGTCTGTTTGATCCTGCCAATTCGTATGTAACTGACTCAGTTTTTACAATTCTCCTCTCCATGCTGTCCATAAAAAGTAGAACAGGAAGAAAATGGTCTCAAGCTCTTTGAACCCCTTTCTGGAGGAAGTAGAATTAATATGGTTTATGAAAGATAACTAGCTTTTGAGAGGAAACTGGGAGGTATGATAGCTTCAGTTAGGGTCATCAGCTTTTCACTCTGTTCCTTGAATCCCCATATCCTATAGCACACTCACTGGACATTTGATTTTTTTTATTTGTCCTATATAAAAATCTCTGAGATTGTCCTGTCTTTTCTCTTCATACCATGTCTTTTACCTTTCTTACCTTGCTATTTTCTCTTCTTCATACTACTGTTCCCTCTGTAATGTTATGCTTTCATTTGTGAGTACATGGGTAATTGGTCACTCCTTTCCCACCACAATTGGTGCTCTGGTTTCAGGAGGAAGATTTCTTTGATATGTCCAATCCTATATTTCCAGTACTCTGAATTGTTTGCCATTTTTGTAGTGCTCATTGTTTGTTGAATGAATTTAAAAAGTGATACTTCCCTGCTCAGGAGCTCTTAACAGAACCTCACTATTTCTCAATCCAGATCCATGTTCCTAATTTTGGAATTCTAGATGTTCCCCAGACTGCACCTTGTCACTTTGCTTTCTCCTGTGCACCAGAGGAAGATGGCCACGTGTATCACTTCCCTGTTTCTTGCACACCTGCTTTAAACTGTATGCTATCATTGTTTTCCATATCTAAAATAACTTCTCCGTCTTTTTCCATTTCAATCCTGGTCGTATATAAGGTCAAATATAAACACCTTTTATGTGAGAACTTTCTCTGGTTTGGAATCAGATATTTTCCTCTTCATTTCCTAAATTGTTCCTCTTATATGTCAGTGTTCATTAATCAGGTGTGACTTGTATATCCTGGATTGTTGTGTACCTCTCTTCTAAACAGCCTTAACATAGGTATCACTTCATAGTTCTTTTGGGCTCTTTGAAGCCTGCTGAGCTAAATTTCTAACACACATTATATCAATATTCATATTTTAAATACATTTTCCCAGTGGATTTATGATTTCAGATAAACTTCTGAGGGTAAGAGTGCTAAAACAGCAGGGAGCATGAGAATATAAAATCTAAAAGGAAAACTCAGAACAAATGTATAGATATCAGAAAGTGTAAGATATAATCAGATATTGTAAAGTAGTTTGACCGAAACTTACAACATGATATAGAGGGTAACTTGCAAGTGACATAAAGGAAATGAGAGTGTAATTGGAAAATTTCCTGGTAGGTTCCTTCCTGTTTATTCTTTGTGTCTCTGCAATTTCATTGAAACTTTTCTCTGGTAGTTGACATCCAACTCTAAACGTCATTTGAAAAAACATCTAAGAAACTTCCCAGCCAATTGAACTGTTTGGTTATCTTTCTCATCTAGAATTTCAACTGTCATGTATCTGAGAGCGACTTCAGCAGAAGACAGGTTGTCATGGATTCCTTGTATATTAATATCAGTAAAATCATCTGAAAATTATTTAAATATTGCCTATTCTACATTTATGATATATGCAATGCTGCAATGCTATGCATATTACAAAACATAAAAGTAGAAATGAAAAAAGAAAAAGATTGGGTGAATAAATTGGGTGAAAAATGAAATTTTTTTCTATAATTGACACAAGAATGTTGTATAATATTCATATTTTTGCTTTGGATTATATGATTTCCTCCTATATTGTGGATATCCTTTCTTTTCCATGTGAGCAGTCTACCCTGAAGCTTATTTCTTCACAATTTCTTGTTCCCTTTCACATGCAGAAACTTCTTAGTTTGATTTTATTTCAATTGTCTAATTTTATTTTTGTTATTGTGATTTTGGGGTGTTATAAAATACAATTGCCTATACTGTTGGCTTGAATTGTTTCCTCCTTTCATTATTGTCTAGTCATTTCATAAACTCAAGCCTTTCATTTAGGTCTTTGATCTATTTTCAGCTTAGGTTAGGATTTGGTGAGAGAATAAATGTCTAGATCTTTCTGCATGTGGATATCCAGTTTCCACCTTTACTGAAGAGGTAATCCTTTGTCCTGTGTATATTTTTGGTGCCTTTTGTCAAAGTGAGTATTGTCTAAGCAGGAGAGAGACAACTGACATGATAGTGGAGTTGGGGTATTTGTCAGTTGCTGGGATGAAGGGCTGCTTTGGACGACCAAGGCAGGCATGTTGCAGTACACCCAGTAGCAAGGGGTGGGCACCTGAAGTATCTGAGGAGTGCATGGGGGTGAGGTTTCAATGGTTGGACAGAGAGTGGTGTCTATTTCTGATAGCTGCAAGGATAGCTTTTTCTGGCTTTCAGGGGGCACGTGGCTCAAGGCAGGCTGTCAACTTTCTCCTTAGGATAATGAGAGAATGTGTAGGACTGCCAGTCTCCTCTTAGTATGAGTGTGGATAGGCAGGCTGAACCATTTGAAATGGCCATGTGGCTGTTTTAGTCTCTGAGGTGGGTGAGGAACCAAGACATCAGTGTGTGGTAGGAGCTTGTAGTGGGGTAAGGTGTAGGCTCAGAATTTTCATGGCAATGTAGTAGTGTCATTTACTACAAGCTCCTGAAGGTGAGCACAGAGTCTGTGAGTATTGCAGCCTTTTCCAGCAATGCATATTTCAGGTGTCCATGCCTGACTCTGGTACTGGGCACCTCTTGATTTCCTATTTTGTGAGTCCCTCTTAGTTAAGCTGATCTCAAGTAGAGAGATGGGATGTTAAACATTTTCCCACACCTTTATTATAATACTATCCTAAGCTCCATGTTCTGTATTGCCTTATCCACATCCCCTGTGGACTCTGGCCCTCTAACTCAAACAATCCACTGAAATAGCAGTTCAGTTTTCATTGTTTTGGTTTCTTTTTTGTGTTGGGAAATATACCGAACACCACTGGCCAGTAATTTTTTGCTGTCCTATTTTCAAATGTTTCTTAATGTGTGACACAGTTAAAAATGTATTATATGCAGATATATTTGTCCAAATCAGAGAAAATGCTAGTTTACCTGGGGCATTATGAGGTTACATGTCTTCAGGAATTTTGTACTTGTGTTCAGGAGCTCTCCTGAAGTAGTTGTACTCTGTGTCCATCTCTGAGCTGTAAGGGACTAGAGGTCTTGGTTCTCAGAAAGATACACTCTCACCAGGGAATATTGCTAGGGTGCCATTAAATATAAATCTGTACCTGCACTTTGGGTTCCTATTTCCACAAGACTATCAATGCAGAAAAGGAGTCACAGGCTTGCTAAAGTTACTGACTGATTATCAGGAAGAAGTAGAGCTGCACTTACCATATGGGATAAACAAACATTGTGTTTAGCACCACGTCATCCACAGGCATCTCATGTTTCTTAAATATGACAATAAATAGATGCATGTCAAAACATAAGTCATAAAAGTCATGTTGATATGATGCTAAAATCCCTTAGGAACTGGTCATCTGGAAACCCACCATGGTAGGCATCTATCATGTAACCAGGAGAGGATTTAGGCAAATATGAAGGGAATCAATAGAGAGTAGTATATTACTACTACTATAGTTTCGATGCTAGATCAAAAGTGAGGATTGCTCATTGATCCATTAGACTTCATCTCATAAAAATCCTAAGAAGAGCTATCCAAATCATGGGGGAGGGTCTGTTCCTAGCATTTATGAGTATCAAGTAATTCCGAACAGTTAAAGAGGTGTCCTGCATTGGATCTGTCATTCATAACTAGAAATCACCTATTTTCCCAGCTGTGAGGAAGCTGTCAACTGACAGGTACCAAAAGAGTCTCTGCCCAGGAAATAGCCTAAGCTGAATAAAAGTCATTGAACAGAGGAAATAAAATGAGTAAGATCATAAAAATGATAAGAAGAAAAGGGTCAAAAAGAGTAGAGAGAACCAGATGAGTATAAAAAGTTAACAAGGGTGCTATAACACAGAGGAATTGGATATCTGTAAGAGGAAGAACTAAGAAAAATATTTTTAAAGTAACAATCCAAAATTTTAAGTGAATAATTATATTTTAGTTTTTTTTCAGTTTCTCTCTTTTTTCTAAATTTTAGTTCATTGTACACAACTGGAGTAAAACTATCATTTTTCTGGTTGTACACAAAGTAGAATCATACAATTTGCCTGTTTATACATATACATATGGTATAGATGTTTGTATTATTCTATTATCTTTCCTTCCCACCCCCTCCTCACCCATTTTCCTCTATACAATCCATCCCTTCACTATTCTTCCCATGCCTCTCCCCACCCCCACTATGTGTCATCAACCACTTATAAGAGAAATCATTCAGCCTTTGGTTTTCAGGGATTGGCTTATTTCATTTAACATGATCTTCTCCAATTCCATCCATTTACCTGCAAATGTCATAATTTTATTATTCTTTATGGCCGAATAATATTCCATTGTGTATATATACCACAGTTTCTTTATTCATTCATCTATTGAAAGGCATCTAGGTTGGTTCCACAATCTAGCTATAGTGAATTGGGCTACTATGAACATTGATGTGGCTGCATCACCATAGTATGCTGATTTTAACTCCTTTGGGTATAGGCCAAGGAGTGGCATAGTTGGGTCCAATGGTGGCTCTAATCTGAGTTTTCAAAGGAATCTCCATACTGCTTTCTAGAGTGGCTGCACCAATTTGCAACCCCACCAGCAATGCGTGAGTGTACCTTTTTCCCACATCCTCACCAACACCTATTGTTGCTTGTATTCTTGATAATAGACATTCTAATTGGGGTGAGATGATATCTTAGGGTAGGTTTGATTGCATTTCTCTTATTACTAGAGATGTTGAACATTTTTTCATGTACCTGTCGATTGCTTGTAGGTCCTCTTCTGTGAAGTGTCTGCTCATTTCCTTAGCCCATTTATTGATTGGGTTATTTGTATTCTTGGTGTAAAGTTTTTTGAGTTCTTTATATATTCTGGAGATTAGTGCTCTATCTGACTTGTGTGTTGGAAAGATTTTCTCCCACTCTGTAGGCTCTCTCTTCACATTGATGATTGCTTCCTTTACTGAGAAAAAGTTTATTAGTTTGAATCTATCCTAATTATTGATTCCTGCTTTTATTTCTTGTGCTTTGGGAGTCATGTTAAGGAAGTCTGGGGCTAGGCTGATATGATGAAGATTTGGACCTACTTTTTCTTCTATTAGGTGCAGGGTCTCTGGTCTAATTCCTAGGCCCTTGATCCATTTTGAGTTGAGTTTTGTGCAGGGTGAGAGATAGGGGTCTAGTTTCGTTTTGCTGCATATGGATTTCCAGTTTTCCCAGCACCATTTGTTGAAGAGGCTATCTTTTCTCTATTGTATGTTTTTGACAACTTTGTCAAGTGTGAGATAGCTGTATTTATGAGGGTTTGTCTCTGTGTCCTCCACTCTGTACCATTGGTCTCTCTGCCTACTGTGATGCCAATACCATGTCATTTTTTTACTATTGCTCTGTAGGATAGTTGGAGTTCTGGTATTGTGATACCACTTGCTTTGCTCTTCCTCCTAAGGATTGATTTAGCTATTCTGGTCTCTTATTCTTCAAAATGAATTTCATGATTGCTTTCTCTATTTCTATGAGGAATGTCATAGGAATTTTAATTGGAATTGCATTGAATTTATATAGTGCTTTTGGTAGTATGGCCGTTTTGGCAATATCCAAGAACAAGGGAGATCTTTCCATCTTCTAAGGTTTTCTTCAATTTCGTCTTTAGTGTTTTGTAGTTCTCATTGGAGAGGTCTTTCACCTATTTAATTACATTGATTCCCAGGTTTCTTTATTTATTTTTTGCTCTTGTGAAGTAGATCATTTTCAAGCAACAAAATAGAAGAGGTCATCAAAAGCTTACCTACCAAGAAAAGTCCAGGACCAGATGGATTCTGGGCTGAGTGCTACAAAACCTTCAAAGAAGAACTCATTCCAATACTCCTCGAGGTATTCCATGAAATAGAAGAGGAGGGAGCACTTCCAAACTCATCCTATGAAGCTAATATCACCCTGATACTAAAACCAGACAAAGCCACATCAAGGAAAAAAAATTTTAGACCAATATCCCTAATGAACATAGATGCAAAAACCCTTAACATAATTTTAGCAAATTCCTTACAAAAACATATCAAAAAGAAAGTGCACCATGATCAAGTGGGTTTCATCTGAGGGATGCAAAGTTGGTTCAACATCCGGAAATCTA
The DNA here is from genome assembly GCA_020662805.1 of Glaucomys volans. Taxonomy (NCBI): domain Eukaryota; kingdom Metazoa; phylum Chordata; class Mammalia; order Rodentia; family Sciuridae; genus Glaucomys; species Glaucomys volans. Next base: position 11,639 of record JAJEJO010053366.1, on the reverse strand, counting down.
TAAATGTAATTCGCCACAATCAACAGGCTTAGAGTTAAGAATCACATGATTATTTCAATAGATGCAGAAAAAGCCTTTGATAAAATACAGCACCCTTTCAGGCTCAAACCACTAGAAAAAATAGGGATAGTCGGAACATACCTCAATGTTGTAAAGGCTATCTATGCTAAGCCCACGGCCAACATCATTCTAAATGGAGAAAAGCTGAAAGCATTCTCTCTAAAAATTGGAACAAGGCAGGGATGCCCTCTTTCTCCACTTCTATTCAAGATTGTCCTTGAAATTTTAGCCAGAGTAAATAGACACACTAATGAAATTAAAAGGATATGACTAGGAAAAGGATTTTTCATCTATGTTCATCAGAGACATTGGTCTGTAGTTTTCATTCCTTGATGCATCTTTGATTTTGATATTATAGCTTCACAGAAAGTATTTGGGAGTGTTTCTTCCTTTCAATTACTTAGGATAATTTGAGAAAGACCCAGGTTAATTCTTTAAAGGTCTGTTAAACTCAATCAAGAATCTCTCTGGTCTTGTGCTTTCCTTTGTTGAAAGGCTTTCGATTGCAGTTTAAATTTCAGTACTTGATGTTGATATATTTAGGTTTTCTATATCTTCCTGATTCAATTTGATTTGTGCAGGTCCAATGTGTCTAGAAATTTGTCAATGTCTTCTAGATTTTTCAATTTATTGGATTATAAATTTTCAAAATAGTTTCTTATGATATTCTAGATTTCATAGGTGTTGATGGTGATAATCTTTTCTTAATCTCTTCTCTCTTTTTTTCTGGTTAGTTGGCTAATTGTTTATCAATCTTTTATTTTATTTGAAAGAACCAATTTTTGTTGTATTGAGTTTTTTTATTTTATTCTCAATTTCATTAATTTTTGCTCTGATATTAATTATTTCCTGTCTTTTGCTGATTTTTGAAATAGTTTGCTGTTTCTTCCCTTGGGTCTTGAGGAGTAAATTTAGATTATTTATTGGAGATTTTTTATTTTTAATGTAGACACTCAGTGCTATAAACTTTACTCTTATTACTGCTTTCATACTGTCCCAGAGATTATATATTACATCTTTCTTCTTATTTGTTTCTAAAAATTTCTAAAAAATTATTCCCTGATTTTTCTATGATCCATTCCTTATTCAAAAGTATTTTACTTAATCTCCAGTTGTTAAAATGGTTTGTTTTTTGCTTGCTGTTGACTTCTAATTTCATTCTATCATTGCCTTACAGAATGTATTTGCTGAGACTTGCTTTGTGTCCTAAATTATGTTCTATCTTAGAGAACATTCTGTGTGCCACTGAGAAGAAAGTGAATTTGATTGTCAATGGATGAGATATTCTATACATGTCTCTTAAGTCCATGTAATTAATAGTACTTTTAGTCTGAAGAGTTTTCAATTGTTTTATTTCATGGTGACCTATTTGTGAGAGAACTGTGTTGAAACACCCAGTATTATGGTATTGGGGTCTATTTGATTCTTTATTTTGAGAAGGATTTATGTACTTAAGTGCACATTTGCTCCCTTGATGGAGTTAATATTCAGACTAGAGGACTAAAAATAATCATCAAAACAAACAAACAAACAGACAACAAATAAAACAATTAATAAATGTGCAGAGAAACTAAACAGACACTTTTCAGATGGCCAACAAATATATGAAAAGATGGTCAATATCCTTAATAGTCAAGGATCTATAAATCAAAATCACATTGAAATTTCATCTCACATAAATTAGAGTGGAAATCATCAAGACTACAATAATAAAAAATGCTGGTGAGTATATGGAATAAATGGTACACCCAAATGTTGTTAGTAGGATTGCAAATTATTACATTCACTTTGGAAAGTTTTGTGGCAATCGCTTGAAAAACCAAGAATTGAATCCCCTTATGACCAAACTATATTACTCCTTGATATTTATTCATAAGAACTAAAATCAGGATACTATAATGATATAGGCATATAGTGCTTACAGCAATGCAGTTTGCAATAGCTGAGATATGAAACCAGTCTGGGTGCCTGTCAACAGACTAATGGATGCAGAAAATGTATATACAGAATGCAGGTAATTCATCCATAAAGAAGAATAAAATTATGGCATATGCTGATAAATGGATTGAACTGGAGAACATAAAATAAGTGAAAAAAGTCAAATTCAGAGACTTAAGGGTAAAATGTTTTCTCTCATATGGACTTGATCAAATAGGAAAGAGTTGAGAATCCCTTGAACAGAAGAGAGATCAAGATTAAAAAAAAGAGTAGTAGAAGGGAAATGAGCAGTAAAGAGGAGAGATGGTATAAGGGAGGAATACTGGAATGAAATTCACCAAATTGTTATGTACATATGTGAATATACCACAATAAATTTCACCTTTATGTGTATCTATAAAGCACAATTAAGAACAAGTCAGTAAATAAATAAATAGAAGGAAGACCAGTAGAGGAAGCAGAATAGGGGAAAAAGGAAGGGGGTAGAGGAAGTACTAGGGACTAAAGTGGAGCCAATTATATTTCAAGATTGCATGATTATGTCAAAATGAACTCAGATATTAAGCATCACTATAATATATTAAGAAAACCTTAAAATATATCACTAATATTTAAAGGTTATTGAAAGTGTTTTTAACATGATGAGCTTTAAATGCATATTATCAAAGTTTCAAGTAATGGTAAGATGATTGCACCCACTGGGCAGAGAAAAGAAAAATGTCTTAAAGATTGTATTTTTTCATTTACCATCTTCTTCAAATAAATCTAATCATCCATACATAGGTATCAACTTAAGCAATATCTCTCCTCAATAACTTCCAATGAATTATCATTACAACATTATATGAACAGATTCCATATGTATCTAGATTTACATTCATGTTTTTGTCAATCATTTTGTCCAGATCACATGACACATCTATAGATGTATATATAAGCATAAATACACACATTTACTGATCACCCTGTGTTGCTCATAGTAGCAGTATTTAAGGTTCTTGCCGATAAGGCCTTTATATAAATCTGCAATCACTTTCTCCCCAATTCTCCTGATGAAAACTATGTGCCAAAATTGAAAACTGTTACCAAAAGCTTTCCAGACTATAAGCTATTCCATGCCTGTATAATTTTGTCAAAATGGATTCTGCTGTTATGTCTAATTAAAAAGAAACAATAAAAAAAAAAGAAGTTGAAAAACAATCCCACTTCTTTATGCTCCATAAATTCACCAATATTTACTAGTCCTTTGATGGGATACAATTCTCTCACAGATTTCTTTATGTATATCATTTTTGTCATTTCAGTTGGATGCTGAAGATAAGGTAAAATAAATACTTTTGTCAAACTTTTATTTTTTTATTTTATTTCATTATTTCATTTTTTTGTAACAGAAATTGAACCCAGCAGCACTTAACCTCTGAGTCAAATTCTCAGCCCTTTTCATTTTCTATTTTGAGAAAGGATCTCCCTAAGTTGCTTAGGTCCTCACTGAGGCTGGCCTTGAACTTGCAATCCTCCTGCCTCTGCCTCACAAGCCACTGGGATTACAGGCATGCACCATCACATCAGGGGCCAATCCCTTATTCTTGAAAGAATATTCAATATTTGACTATTTGCTTTATAATTAATTGTGAAAATATATCTATAATATTTAAAGTATATTTACATATAATGGATGATGTCATTATGTAAAATTCACCCAGTTGTCTGGAACTCTTTTGATATTGTATTACAGTCTTCCTCATGAATACACTTGAGAGTGTAAAAGTATTTATTTTAATTGTCTATTAATTTCTTACCATGTATTTTAAGAGAATTCAAAATTTCTTTCTACATAGAAAATCACACAAAAACTTTTTGCATCATCTTACTAAACCTTCTACTTCATAGGAGACTATTGATAAAATTATGATGCACAGTGACAATCATATTTAAGATTTAGGTCCTGACATTAATCAGAGGTGGTAATTTTTTTTCTCTAAATCTAGGATGTGGACAGCAATGACAAGATTTTATAACACATGAGTATCTGGCAAGTGTCCAAATCTATCTGGTCTGGAGTTTTTGGAGGTGGGGATTGATTGGGGTTATTATAAAACTCTGAACCTCAAACTATTCTGCATTAGACACTCATGAGGAGAGCGATGCAAACTCATGATTGACTCCATCACCACACTGTTCACTCCAACCATGTGAATGCTGTTGTGAGGGTCTTCTCTTAGAGAATCATTGTTTCAAAGGAGAAGTAAAGGAAAATGTTTATAATATTAAGATATATTGAGGACCTGTTTAAATGTAGCTTCCAACATCCTATGTTCTCTACTTAATTAGCACTGTGGTAATGTTCTTTGTTTCTACCTTCTTTGTTCTTTCTTCCCTATCTTAGGCAGGTGGGTGATGGATTCAAAGGGCATCTCTGTCAAGGAAGAAGTATTGTGAGCTATTTTATAACTTTTTCTTTAGAATGAAGATTGTCAGCAGTGATAGTCAACCCAAACTCTATTGTCACATCTCAGTAAAGTAATGGGAGGGATCTGTATTAACTACCAAAATACTCGTTGTCAAGATGGATCAATGTTTGGAACATCGTTCTCAAATTTTGTATAGAATATATTATTCTTGTCATAATAATATGATGTTTATCAATTCTGAGATGGTATTATACATGTGAGTTTTACTTGAGGGCATCTGCATCACAGTATTTCCCTTTAATATTCAAAGGGAGAAAAGAAATTCACTACATTATAGTAACTATTGCATCAGTGTATTAGTTAGTGCTCTTTAGAGAAAAAGATGGATTTATCTATTTGTCATCTATCATCTCTTATCTTTGCATTATCTATTTATCTGTTCAGAGGCAGGGGAGAGGGAAAATGAGAGAGGGACACAGATTGTTTATTTTAAGATATTGCCTCACACGGTTGTGGAGTTTGGAAGTCCAATGGTGTGCAGTTTACAAGTCAGAGTATCAGGAAATTGAAGGTCTGAGATCTGGAGAGCTGACTCTACTGATTCCATAAAGAAGAATGAAATTATGGCATGTGATGATAAATAGATGCAACTGGAGACTATCATGCTAAGTGAAATAAGGAAACTCCCAAAACCAAAGGCCAAAGTCCAAAGTCCAAGAAACCAAAGGCTAAATGTTTTCTCTGGTAAGTGGATGATGGGGATTGCAGCAAGAGAAGAATGGAGGAACTTTGGATGGTGTAGAGGAAAATGGGGAGGGCAGGGGTTGGGGAAGGAAAGACAGTAGACTGAGACAGATATTATTACCCTATGTACATGTATGATTACATGAACGGTGTCAATCTACTTTGTGTACAACCATAGAAATGAAAAGTTGTACCCAATTTGTGTACAATGAATCAAAATGCAGTCTGTAAAAAAAAAAAAAAAGTAAAAAAAAAACAAACCCAAAAAACCAAAACCAAAGGCCCAATGTTCTCTCTGATATGTGGATGCTAACACTTAAAAAGGGAGGGGGAGTGAAGAATACAAGTTAATTGGATTAGAAAAAAGGCAATGAAGGGAAGGGTAGAGGACAGGGAATAGTAAATATAATGGAATGAATTGGACATAACTTTCCTATGTTCTTATATGAATATACAACCAGTGAAACGTCACATCATGTACAACAGCAAGAATGGGACCTAATTAGAATAAGTTAGGCTCTCTGTATATATAATATGTCAAAATACACTCTACTGTCATGTATATCTAAAAAGAATAAATAAATCTTAAAAAAATTTAAGAGGCGAGATAATATAAGGGGAGTTTTGGTTATGTTAACTGCTATGTCAGCTTATTCTACACTTACACAAGTTTCACAGAACAAATCTTTTATCTGCGTTATTTTATTGTCTCTATATTTTTCAATCACTATCAAAATTCCAAGCAAGCAATGTAAGTGATTAATAAGTCTTCCAAAATATATGCCCTTTGTTTTCTTCTTATCTGTCCAGTCATGGGCCAAATAGAGGTTAAATTTTATATTTAAAAATAGCCTTTTTATAGACTGAGTGAATAGCTCAATCAGTGTTTGCCTAGCATATATGAACCCCTGGTTTCAATCCCCAGCACTACAAAGTCAAACAAACTAACAAAAACAAAAACACCAAAATCCTTTTACAATAGAAATAATAATGTATCAATACTGTGATATCAAATGTAAGTGTATATTAGATTTTATTTTCCAAGCAAGAACTCATGACAAACTGCTTGGTTTATGCCTGAAGGAGAATTTGAACATGATTTTACCATTCATGATCTATCAATTGCTTTCCTTTTAGCAAAAGAACAAAGTCCCCTACTTAGTCCTCCAGAGCCTTTGAGACCTGATAGATAGACAGCCCTATGAGACGCCTTCCAGTTTCTCCTTCAGGCCAGTCAAGTTTATAATTCTTAATTTGTCCAATGATCAAGAATCACCCATAATGTAGATATTCCAAATATGAAGGCCCTACAGATAGCAAGTGTCTACTGGCACCATGTTGTTTAAAATAAGTCCCAACCCAGAAATACTGAAACAAATACACACTTTCACAAGATCTCTTGGAAATTCATCTTCCAGTGAGGAACATACCCTTGTTTGTTTTTTTTTTTTTTTTGTGGTGCTGGGGATTGAACCCATGGCGTTGGTGCTTACAAGGCAAGCACTCTACCAACTGAGCTAAATCCCCAGCCCTCCTTGCTTTTCTTTAGCTACAAGTTCTAACATCTTCCTATTGCGATTTCTCATCAAGTTTCTGCTCAAACTGGGGCACCTAAGCATGAGGTTGGTGTTTAAGCTCCAGTTTGCATGAGGACAACTGCACTTGAAGTTGGCTCCCAGAGGGAGCTGAGATCTTTGCCTAATTAAAATTGTGTGTTGGTGAGCTCATACAGAACCATACTAACCAAAGTGCTCAGAATTGTATATTTGAATGTAAACTGAAGTTTTTATAAACAGGCCAGAAGTGTTCTTTGCATGGAAAAACATTGAATTAAAATGCAGTTTCTGTTTTTAAAATCGGAACAGTCTACAATGACCTGATCTTTACGATTCCAGAACTGGTGATGGCTATGGGGCAACCTGGACTTCTAGTCTAAATCCACAATGCTCAGTAGAACAACTTCACTGTACCCAACAGGGAACCCTCTGGTATTCTTAAGGGGATTTTAGATCTCCACTCCTTCCACTTCTGGAGAAAGCACACAGTTGTAGAACAGGCTAACTCCTGTGTTCAAAATGAACCTTATATAATCAACACTTTCTTGAGAATGAGAAATTAAGCCTCCAGAATGTGAGTGTGGTAAGAATTGCTTCTTTTGTTAGGGGTAATCTGTGCTGTTGTATGTATTTCTCTGCTCCATGAATTCTAATACTTTGAAAGAATCTCTGCAATCTCTTTGAACTTAAGGATAAGAAAGAAATGATTTCTGTATTTTTAAAATTCTTTGTATGAAATGTAAAAACACTCTTTTAATTTCTGAGAATATAGGTTGAGTTTTGTGGATACCAAAAATACCAGGTGAAAAATGGAAAGCAGCTTAGTATCTTCATATTTAATCTTGTGCTAAAATCTGGATGAATGTAAGTGCTTATTGTAAGTGTGATTGGTTCCTTTTAGTGATAGGTTCACTGTCTTGTTATTCTGAAGACTTTGGTGATCTAGAACATTAAACAATTTAAATATAAGTTTAAAGATTCCATGCATAATGATTCTTACATGATAAATATCTGACAAATCTGATAAAAAAGACTTCTTGTATTTAATAAGTCATACATTCTCATTAAAAATGTTAAAATGTCATTTACATTATCTGCATCCTTTCACTCCCTATTTTGTTGAGCTACAAGTTGATTTTGCTTATTTTCAATTATCTAGTGATTTGGACTAATTGGAGGGAATTCCACTCTAAATAAAAATGTATTTGAACTGTAATTATTAACACTGGTGATTTACACTGCCTTTTTCAGTTTCAGATGGTTCCATGTTATTTATTCTGCCAAAAAATGATTATGTGGAAAATGTATTCTCAAGTTAAACAAGCAGAATTTTTAAAGATAGTCCATTTCAGTCACTGCAATAACAAAGACTTAAAATTTTTTACTGTGTATAATTGAATCTTACCACATGATATGTAAGTACTTAGTGAAATGATTAATATAACCAAGCACATTAACATTCCATCAACTCAAAGCGTTACTTTTTTGTTGCTGTTAGTGGTAAGAGTACCTAAAATCTACTCTCTGGGCATATTGTTAGTATCTAATAAGGTGTCAGTTATTAACATTATAGTTTTTGTGTTGTTCACATATGTAAAGATAAAGTAACTTAAATTTGAAAATACTAGTATATTTATGAATAAGAAATTTCAAAGCAAAATTTAAAATAAGATCTCTTTTGTGTTCAAAATCCCTTTTAATAAAACACTTTATTTTGAATAGAAGAAAAGAGATTACTTTGACTGACAACTTTTAATGAATTCCAAGATTAAGACAAACATGCACATGGGAATCTTTGAGCCTTTCCTTTCAGCTCAGGTTCAGCCTTTCTTGGACACTCCCTTTCCACTTCTTTGACTTTCTTAAGTTTTCTACATTTGTCTCTGATATTTTTATTCTCCCTGCCCCATTTTGTTGTTGCTGTTGTTTGTTTGTTTTACCTGGGGTGATTAAGCACTCCTACATCCCCAGCCCTTTTTTGTTTTTTCTTTTGAGACGGGATCTTTCTAAATTGAGCAGGCCCTCTCTAAATTGCTAACGCTTCCCTTGAACTAGCAATGATCCTCCTGCCTCAGCCTCCCAACTGCTGGGATTACAGGTGTACACCACAGTACCAGGCTCTTATTTTTCTTTTCATCCACTCCAAAATTCTCTGTCTACTTCTTATATCACTGTTCTTCTCTTCTTTCTTTCCTTTCTTCTCTTTATTGAACCTTTGACTGAGGATGAAGTGCTGATTCTTTCCAAAAAACTTATGAGTACACTCTTTCATTCTCTTTCCTGATTGCTATTTGTTTCCCATGCACTTTCAATCATTCTGTGAACAAAATTGTGCCACATAAAAGAAACTAATCTCTCTAAAATTACCATTTATTTCTTAATTTCCACACTCAACTATCCCTGTTGATTCCTCATCTTGTTAGATCATTTATTATGGTATTTAGCACCATCATTCACTTTGTCTTGAGTAAGTTTCTTTTCTTTTTCTTTTCCTTTTGTTTGCTTATATCCACAACACTCAGTTCTCTTGTTTTTGCTTTGCTTCTAGTATCATCCTGCTTAGTATTTTCTTATGGTCTCCCTTTTGTCTCTCTTTTGTTCAATCCAAGGCTCTGAGTTGCAAGAAGAATTAAAAGGAAATTGACATGAAGACATGCTAGAGAGTTTAGAGGAATCAACGTGGCAAATTGGCAGAAGCAGAAGGAAGGGAGTGAACAAAAATTATGTCCCCACTCTATCTGAATAATATCTCACTAATGCTACTGTTGACCCCAGATGCCAAAACTCGGTGCCAATGTCATTGCTGTAGAGGCAGGATAGATTTGCTAGACTAGATATCATTCCTTGGTTGCCCATTCAACCAAATTTTTCTTGCCCATGTACATTTGTCTCCCTCTTTCCATATTCCAAATACTGTATATGTGGGTTTCACTGGGAAAACCTAGGTCAAGTCCCCTTACTCTAAATGCAAGGGTTGTGGGAAAGTGGGTATCTAGCCCTTTTGGCTTCTTAAGGGTTAGTAGCTTCTACTGATCAAAAAGATTCACGTTATAAGTGGATTCAAATGTGACCATATAATAAATTACATCTGTCCACATTTTAACCTCTTTAAAATACCTTCTTCAGTATTTTTCCTCTTTTTTTAATTTCCTTTTTATAGACTCTCTGATGGACAGGTTACCCATACTTGTGCCTCCAACTACTCCAAAGACTCCCACGTCATTACTTCTGTTAGCACACAGTAGACCAAGACCCCTCACTGTAGAGATTTCAGGCCAGTCAATGTACAGATGAGTGAAAGTCCTTTGAGTTGAGCACACTCCTTGGGACAACAGGCATCCTGTTTAAATGACTTAGAGATGCCCTGCATCTCCTCTGTCCTTGAGGTCTGGAGACATTATCTTGTTATAATAACCTTGGGTACTAGTGGACTCTGCAAAGCAAGCAAGTTATGTGACACATGCACACAGCTAACTGTACTATGTAACCTAGGCAACTTGATATGACCCTGGAATAGATAATAAAACTGGTCTGGCTTTCCCATGGGAGTGACTTCTTGCTCTTTGCCATCCTGTGTGCTTGCCTCTTTATTGGCTCTCCCCTTAACTCTTATAGCTGGACCCCAATTAAGCTTACACCTAATTATATCTTACTTTTGTATTGAGAGAATGCTTCTCCCACAAATTTAATAATTGACTGGAATTCTCCATTTTATTTTTGATGATTACCTACTCAGTCACCAATTCACTGTTCTCTCCTTCAATGACTATCCTTTAATGCCTAATTCATAACTGAGTCCTACTGACTGTAAATTCTGAATTCTTTTTAACCTTTATCTTCATTTTCCTAACCACTGCATAGGTCATATCATATGTGGACTAGGCAATACCCTTAGGTTTGCATCATCGGACAAGTATTTTTGAGGCACAAATTCTTAGCTTATTATCAAACTACTGACTCTGTTTCTTCAGTACTATCTCATAATCTATTTTTGTGGTAAAAGCTCCCCTAAAACAGTGGGATGTGAATCTCGTTTGGAAATCCGTGGCCAATGCTAACAGCTTCCTGATTATCATCCCTGACTCCAGTGCTCCCTCCCTTGACCATTTGTAACTACCAAATATTTAATTAAAAATATTTTTTAATCACATCATTTCACATCTTCAAGCAGCTCAGTACAAACCCATTGACTGAAGAATAAAGTTCAAATTCCTTGAGAGGGCATTCAATTCAGTTTGCAATTCAGGCCATTCAAATAGATTTTTTCTAGATTCTGAACCATGCTCATGACACCTAATTTTCAGTCACACTCAGTAGGTCACAATAAGTTTATCATCAGCTCAAAAGGCCTCTCATTTTCTCTAAATCTGTTACTGTAGTACATTTATTCCGTTATATTTATTAAATTCTTTGCCATTTTTAGCCTGGTGCAGTGGTGCACTCCTAGCGGCTCAGGAGGTTGAGGCAGGAGGATGGGGAGTTCAAATCCAACCTCAGCAAAAGTGAGGTGCTAAACAACTCAGTGAGACCCTGTCTCTAAATAAAAATGCAAAATAGGGCTGGGGATGTGGCTCAGTGGTTGAGTGCCCTTGAGTTCAATACCCTGTATCCCCGCAAAAAAAAAAAAAAAAAAAAAAAAACCAGTTTTAATTTCTCCTCATGCTTTTCTTCCACATAGCAAAGGATATCCTTAAAATGATCCTTCATGATGTTCTCTCAACTCTTCTCCTCCAATATTCCCACCAAAACCAACGATTTTTAGATTTTTTTTTTTTTTTTACATTCACTGCATTTCATTTGGGGTAGAATCCAGTGATGAAATGGAAAAGGGAAATGCAACTTTGCTGATGGAGGTTGTCCTCACAGGACTTACAGACCAACCACAATGGAGATTCCCCTTGGTCCTGCTGTTTGTTCTTGATGATATGCA
>JAJEJO010053365.1:0-103037 GCA_020662805.1 Glaucomys volans | reverse complement strand
GTATAGCACATTCCTGTTCATTTCATCTGATTTAAACATGAACATTTTCGGTTACCTCCCTATCTATTTGAAGTGAGCCCAGAGAGAAAACAATGACTCCAAACTTCAAGAATTTTATGACATCATCACCGAGCTCTCATTGATAAGGGACCTATTTCTGAATTTGTTCAGCTCTAGGGGTCAGAACCCCCACATATTCCTGTCTCTGGGACCCCACAGACATTCCACTGCACCGGCTCTATGATGCCTGCTTTGTAGACCCAACTTGCCCCAGCAGAGTGACTCTGACTCAGACAGGCTGGGTGCCTTGCACTGCAGGGGTCAGGTGTTGCCACATGGAGGGGAGCCAAATGCGTGCCCTCCAGGATGGGGAGATCAGGGAGCCTGCCTTCAGATCTCCTGAGAAGGGATGGCCAGTCCCAAGTGGATTTGTGGCAATGTGAGGACAAGTGCCATGGTCAGGCACCAGTTACTAACAGGGGAGGGGCATTAGGGAACACCAAGGATCTGCTGTTGCCCTACCTACAGGGCATGCTGAGGGGACCTTGTAAATATGGACGGCTTGCTTGTCATAGTCCACAGTCCGTGGAGGTCTGGAGAGGAACTTTGTGAAGCTTTGGCCAAGTCCTGGATCCTGCTTATTCCTGTGCTACAGTGGAAGGAGTGAGGAGGAGATCAGTCCAGTCGTGCTCTATCTGCAGACATGTACAGTGAGGGTGTGGAGGTCCCCCTCCTGGATGGGCTCTCCTACAGTAGCAGCAGAAAGGAACACCACAGTCCCTGCTGCCACTCCCTGTACACAGTTCCCACTGCAGGCTACAGTTACACCTTGTTTGACCTCACACTGCTGTCAGGACTGGGTGTAAGGGCCACAGAGGTTGTGCTGCAGTTCTTGCCACCTCCCATCCCCACACAGTGGGGCCCCTGCCACTGATTAGAGGACAAATGCTTCAGTCCCCTCATCACTCCTCGTGACAGTGCCAGATGTTCTTGGTAGAAACAGATCTAATATCAATAGCACCTGAGGAAACCCCATCACCAGAGAGTGCACCACTACCCTTGTAGGTAGAGCATGCAGTGATAAGCCACACCCATTGCTATCTTACCACACCTGACTGAACTACTGGAATGTCTTCGGTGGCCTCCAATCCACCACAGTGTGCACTATGGTCAGATTCACTAAGAAGCTACAGGAAGACTATACTGGAATGCCCAGATAGAATCAAAGCCAACACTGCATAGCAAATGGACACCCCAAGACACATCCTCAGAAGAAAGCTGCTTACCAAGAAGGCCACCCATAAAAGTGGGAAATATGAAAAGACAAGTAATAAGACACCTCAAAAAGTTCATAACTCTCCAGCAACAGATTCCAAAGAAACTGAAGTAAATGAAATGCCTGATAAAAAATTCAAAAGAATGATTATAAAAAAGTTCATAATCCAAGAGAATGCAGACAAAGTTAAATGAAATTAGGAAGACAATGAATACAAATGATTTACCTAAAGTTGAACCAAGGGGGACAAAAAAAGTTGAATAGAGTAATAAGATTACTGAACAAGTAATACGATTAAATAAGTAATAACAAGTGTCCCCCCAAAAAAGGTGACTGGAAGGATTCACTGCTGAATTTTACCAAACTTTTAAAAGAACTAACCCCAATTCTTCTCAAACTGGTCTATGATATTGGAAGGGAGAGGGCCCTTCCAAACTCTTTCTATAAGGCCAACATTAGCCTGTTACCAAAACCTGACAAGGATACAACAATAAAAACAACAAACTATATCCCTAAACATAGATGCAAATATCCTCAATAAAGTATTAGCAAATTGAAATCGATAATACATCAAAAAGATCATATACCAGGATCAAGCTGGTTTCATTCCAGGGACGCAAGGATGGTTTGACATATGCAGAACAATAAACATAATCCATCACATTAACAGAATGGTGGAGAAAAATCATATGAAGCATCTCAATAGATTAGTAAAAGCACTTGATAAAATTCAACACCCCTTCATGTGGGGTGCCATCCGTGGCCTGCAAATAAAACCAAGCTTGGTTGGGCCATTAGACATGGAAATCTGGCTCTAAGGAACTGGCAGTCAGGAAATATTGTTCCAGATTGCCTGGTGTATGTGGTTTCCCTGCAGATTGGTTCACTGCTGGAGTTTGCAGGCCCTGGATGTGAGAATGATCCTCTAGAGCAAAATGGCTTGCTTAACTCCACCCCATCCTGTTTCTCATGGAAGCTCCTAGCAGTCCCCCTTTGATCGGTACTGCTATAAATAAAGAAAATGTGGGTTCCTCCATTTTGTTAAAGCCAGACCCTTCTGGATGACTCAAGCCATCAGGCCCTCATTCTAAAGATAATTCTATCTCTTATCATTTTTTTTCTATTAAATAAATTTCCTAGTGATTAGTTCACAGCCAGCCCATCCCTCCAACAGGAACCCTTTTCCTCGCCCATGCAGGACATGTGGTGAGACCTTCATGTTAAATGCCCTGGACAAATTAGGTTCAGGATGATCTTTCCTCAATATAATAAAGTTTATTTGTGACAAACCTACAGCCAACATCATAATGGGGAAAAACTAGAAGCATTTCCTCTAAAATCAGGTTCCAGACAAGGGTGGCCACTCTAACCACTCTTATTCAATATAGTACTTGAAATTTTAGCAAGAACAATTAGGCAAGAGAAAGAAAAAGTATGCACACAGGGAGGAAATCAAATTATTCTTGTTTGCAGATGATATGAATCTACACATAGAAAACCCTAAAGTCTTCAATAAAAAACTGTTAAGTGATAAATGAATTCAGTGAAGTAGCAAGGTACAAAATCAACACATAAAAATCAGTAGCTTTTCTATATATCAATATCAATTTGCTGAGAAGGAAATCATGAAAGCAATCCCATTAACAATAGCCTTATAAATTAAGATAAAACAAAAATACCTAGGAACAAACTTAACCAAGGAGGTGAAAGACCTCTACAGTGAAAATCATAAAAGGCTGATAGTGTAGAAAAAAACTGAAGAAAACAAAGATGGCAAGACCTCCTATGTTCATGGATTGGAAGATTTAACATTGTTAAAATGTCTACCCAGAGCGGTCTATATATTCAAGGCAATCCCCATCAAAATACCACTGTCATTCTTCACAGGACTAGAAAAAAAATATTAAAATTAATATGAAAGCCCAAAGGTCCCTGCATGGCCAAAGCAATAATGAGCAAAAAGAACAAAGCTAGAGATATAACAATACCCAATTTCAAGACATACTCTAGACCCACAGTAACAAAAGCAGCATGGTATTTGGCATAAAAACAGACACATACACCAAATGCAACAGCATGGAGATCCCAGAAATAAATCCATACATCTACAGCCAACTGATTCTCAACAAAGAAGCCAAAAACATATGTTGGAGAAAGCACAGCCTCTTCAACAAATGGTGCTGGGAAAACCAGATACCCACATGCAAAAGACTGGAATTTGGCCTTATCTCTCACCCTGTACAAAAATCAACTCAAAACAGACTAGACCTACAGGTAAGACCTGAAATTCTGAAATGACTACAAGAGAACATAGTAGGATTATTTCAAGGCATTGATATAAGAAATTATTTTCATGTATAGCTTCAAAAGCACAGGAAACAAAACCAGAAACTGACAAATGGGATTACATCAAATTAAAAGGTTTCTGCACAGCATAAGAATCAACAGAGTGAAGAGAACCTACAGAATGGAAGAAAATGTTTATGAGCTACATCTGACTGAGGATTAATATCCAGAATACATAAGGAACTCAAAAACTTATCAAAAGAATAGTAACCCAATTAAAAAAAAAAAACAGGCAAGCAATCTGAACAGACACTTCTTGAAGAAGTACAGATTGCAAATAAGCATATGAAAGAATGTTCAATATCTTTATCTATCAGAGAAGTGCAAATCAAAACTATACCTCACCTCAGGTAGCCATTATTCAAAAAAGCAGAACGAAGCAAAAAAATAACAAATGCTGGTGAGTATGTGGAAAAGAGGAGCTTTTATACACTGTTGGCAGAACTATACATTAGTATAGCAGCTATGGAAAACTAAAAATAGAATTACCACATGATTCAGCTATTCTTCTCTTGGATATATATCCAAAGGAAATGATGTCAGTATACAAGAGATATCTGCATACCCAGGTTTATTGTGGCCCTATTCACAATAGACAAGATATGGAATCAGCCTAGGTGCCGGTCAATAGACAAATGGATTTAACACACACACACACACACACACACACACACACACACACACACGAAATGGAGTATTATTCAACCATAAAGGAGGAAGAAATCTGTCATTTGCAGCTAAATAGATGGAACTGGAAGATAACATGTTAAGTGGAATAACCCAGGCATAGAAAGACAACTACTACTTGTTCTCTCTCACACATAGAAGCTACAAATGTCAACCTAAAAGCAGATCAGTGATTTACTGGGTTTTGGCACTGGGGTGGGTGGTTGCATACAGTCAATCCATGCAGCATCCATGTGTGCAAATATCACACCAAACCCCAATGATATGTATGATTATTCTGTGTTAATAAAGCTTTTTAAAAAGTATTTTATAATCCCCTCTTTCACCTTGTTTTGGTTTATCACAAAAAGGCATGAACCTCTATGACTTGTGGTTCCAGATGATTTTTCTCAGAGGGGAAGTATCAGGTCCTTTTAAAGGGCGAGCAGTTTTCTGATCATGCACTATTACAGTCATTTGAGTCAAATAAGAACACAGGTAGTGATTTACCTCATGTTACTCCCTGAACATTTAGAGTGACTTTCATGTGTCCACGCAGGGCCAGAGAACTGCCGCCTACGGATCTCGTCACACAGGTTCCACGCATTTCGCTGTGCCTAATTATTGCCACTTTCCTGTCAGCAGAAAGTTTCAGAGGCTTCTCTGGTGGCTCTGACTTGCTAGTCTGCATCCCCATCCTGGACTCCCCAGGCAGCCCTGGTGAAGGATCCCACCTCATTTCAATAGTGGCCCCTCTCACTGTTCACTTGAATTCAGTACCAAAATTGAGTTCTTTCTGTCCCTTCCCTTTCCACACACAAACGCTGCAGTCGACTAGGAATATAGCTAATTTGCATGTGAGAAAAGCTGTGCGTCAGAGAAATGGGGTGACGTCTAACTCTGGATGTGACCCTTGAGAGGCACAGCTGAGAATAACTTTGCAGTAATTTTTTCCACTTAGAGAATAATGCTCAAAACCAGCCATTAATACAGTTCTTGAGAGTCTTGTCAGAGCTTTGTTAGTTGGGGTGATTTTTCCTACATTGTGTGAAGTCCCTTGCAGGGGTCCCCAGAGAATATGGCCCATTAGGAACCCTAACTTGCTTTCTCCCCTGTTTTGGGAACTTTCAGGCCAACCCCTCATTTTTTAAATCTCTCACTAGCATCTCAAAGAAATTTGGCATTTGCTGACAGTCATTGTCATGTTAGATAACTGCTTTTGTTTTTCTTTCTACAAAGACATAAACAAGAGAGAAGAAGACAACTATCTGCCAAAACCTGAAAGGAGAAGCACTGGCGTCCTCGGTGGGCTCTTCTATTTGAATGCAGCTCACGCAGGCTCCACCTGCAGCTGGCAATCAACATGCAAAATTTCAGCAATGAAAGTTCAATTGAGAAAAATCATTTACCTTGGAGTCCAGCTGCTGCATGTATGACCAAAGATATTCTATATTGGCTCCAAAAGGATGGACGTGAAGAAATGTTGATATGATGCCTGAATTAAAAAAGACAAACATCGGAAATTATGGAGAGGCCAGTGAGTGTATCAGTTAAATAATGTCATCTAACCTCGATGACTTTTGTCAGGCTGAGTTATGGTCTTGCCATTTCTAACAGTACTCAACCAGCATTCAATAACCACATGTTCTGGAAACGGTGAGAGTGACACGGCAAACAAAATACTCGGTCCCCTGGAATGACAGTAGTTAGCAAAGCTAGACTCTGAGATAATATTTAGATGAAGGAAGGTATTTCTAAACAAAGTCTCCTGGAAGCAGTTCAACTACCAATTTTATGCTTGATTTACCAATATAAAATTATAGTTATTGGAAGGATAAAATTATCTCTTTTCTTTCTCTCGGTAGACTTTGCGGTGTGAGAATGGCTAATATGGCTGTGTCCAAAATCCCACTGTCTCAAGTCTTCCTGATAATTACAGTTCTGGTTATGAAAAGTGCATAATCCATATTCTCTTAACTGCCACCGGAAGAAGTACCCAGTCTCACTGTAACAACTGCTGTGAGGAACTGTTGTTGAAAGGGAGCCAGCTCGCTCTCCCCTCCTCTGCTGTAATTTACAAGAGCATTTTAAAAGGTCTGGAAATGGATGCTTTGGCTGGAGTCTGAATATAAATCAGAAGGCCTTTCAATGGTGAAGATCAACTGTTAGCACGGTACTGACAAACGGACAGCTGGATGTTGGTGTCAGGGTGAAGCAGAAAGTATTACCATCCCATCCTCCCTGTTCCTGTATCCCAAACCAAAACAGTGGAGTCCACTCCATGGACTGATTGTATTCTGCTTTTTGTTAAGAAGCGTTTACACTGACTTTTTTTGAGGGGGAGGGGTTAGCAGGGATTGAACCCAGGGGCGCTTAACCACTGAGCCACATCCCCAGCCCTTTTTTTAAAAAAAAATTATCTCGATTTTGAGTAAGAGTCTTACTAAGTTGCTCAAGGCCTTGCTAAATTGCTGAGGCTGACTTTGAATCTGCTATCCTCCTGCCTCAGCCTCCTGAGCTGCCAGGATTACAGGCGTGTGCCATCTTGCCCAGCTTACACTGACTTTTAAAATTTGTTCTAATTAGTTATGCATAACAGTAGAATGTATTTTGACACATCATACATAAATGGAGTATAACTTCTCATTCTGACATTTTTACACTGACATTTTTAAGTGTTCTTTTAAACAGGTTTCAAGATGCATTAAGTCTTTCATTCTGTTTACCATGATACTGAGACATCTTATGGTCCCCTGGGAGCCAGAGGTCAAAGGGAAGACTGTCACTTTCGTAACATGCACTCAGAGAGAGCACCAGGCAAGCCATCATTCTTGCACGATGCCATCCTGTATTTGCAGGTGCCCTTGGACTGATCTGGGATAGGGCTGCATGGCCCCCTGTTCTGTGTGCTGCTCAGGATGCTCTGGGGTGAGTGTCCACTTTTAAAGAAAAGTTCCCAGATTATCTTCAGGCCGAGGATAAACTGAGGGTCTAGACTGATCCTTTGAAGACTGCATTCATAGGTTTATGCATGAAGAAGGTAGAAACAATTACAGATCTCCATGCAACTAAAAATCTCAATTTTCAGACTGGCCTGAATTATAAAGAACTGCCATTTTATTCTGAGGTGATGTTCTTTCTTCTCTCTCTCTCTCTCTTTCTCTCTCTCTGGCTAAAATGTCTTTTAATGAAATAATGGTGATGGTTGATGGTAACAATTGTAGTTTTAGTATTTTTAAATGGCAACCTGAAAGAAATTTTTCTATGCCTGTTTTAAAAATTTTTCTTTTTTTAGATCACATTCATGTTGAAAGAGCTTCCTAGATGAATAAACAAGTCTTTTTCAGCTCCTTTAAAGGAACTGGACTATTCCCTGGGAATGGTGAAGGGATAGCTGTTAATCAAAAGCTAAGGAAAATGCCCCAGCCTTTCTAACTGGAGCCATCTTACGGTCCTCTGGGAGTGACCTCAGGGTGGTAAGGGGAACACTAGGAACTGAGGATGGAGAATTCAGCTAATACTGAGCTGGAGGATTTGCAAAGGGATAGATTCAGTAATGGTGCTGGCCATGTCCAGGGAGAAGCAGGGGGCTCCACATGTAAGAATGAGTTTCGCAGCCGTGGAAAATACTATTGTAAATAGCTAGTTTGGGGGAGGAGAAAGGAAAGCAAGGGGAAGTTTTTACTACTACTGGGCTTTTTCAAATATCTCAGAGCCTTAAAAGCTACTTTAGAAAAATACACAAACCAGCTCTGTACAACCAGGGGCAACCTCCTTAGGAAACTCCACTTGAATAGGCTACAAAGCTTTTCACCAAGACCATCTAGTTTAGTCTCATTTTTGAACCTCATTGAGAGCAGTTTTAAATTAACCAAATAGTACAAGTTTTGTTGTTGTTGCTTCATTCAGTTTCTTCAAACACTTGCTTAGCAGCAAGGAGGTCCCCAGGTGCTAGGGGAGCAGCACCGTGTAAGACAGTGCCTGCTCTCACAGAATGCTTATTCTAGGGAACAACACTGAAGATGATAAATACCGAGATCAAAAATAGAGGATATTATGCTTACCAGATAGTGGTAAGCATAATAAAGAAAACAAATCAGTGTGAGATGGGAAGGGAACATCTACAGAAAGCCTAGGACATGGTTAGATATAGATTACAGATAGTGCAAAGGCCCTGAGGCAGGAATGAGCGGGCAGGAATACACTGAGCTGGAGCATGGTATTGCCAGATAAGTAGAGGTAGGTGGGACAGATCATGTAGGGCCTTAGGTGCCAGAGTTAGGGTTTGGGTTAAATTCTAAATGTAGAGCCCCAAAAGAGGGGCTCAAGACTGAACCCTGAAGAAGTCTAAAACTTTAAGTTGAAAAAAACTCAGCGGAGAAATGTGAGAACTTGTGATCAACAAGAGTGGCATCATAATGAACAAGAGAAGAAAGCATTTCCAGAAGATTCACATCTGAATTCAACCATGCAAAGTGTAGCTGACAGAGAGAGGTGGTTGAGGAATTGGCAATATGAAGTTCTCTGGTCACCTGGACAAGGGTAGTTTCGGTGTGAGGATGCAAGCCGGAATGGAGAGGGAGGGATGGGAAGGAAATGGAGATTGTGAGCCAGACAATGCTTTGCAGAGGTGATGCTTTGATGGGGAGCAGGGAAATGGGCTGTTGGTTGAAAGAGGTTATGGGGTCAGATAGGTTTTCCTTCTCTTTTCTTTTAAAGGTACAAGATCAGAGAGCTCATGGGTATATGCTGATGCATGTGATCCTGTGCTTGCATACAAAGTCACTGTCTAAGGGGTGAAGCAGCTGTCATGATGGTCCTCATGGATTACAGAGAACTGAAGTGAAAGGACTGTCCAGTCAGACCTCTGAACTGCACAATGCAAGAACTCAGGTCATGGTGGATAAGTGCGTTGCCCTAGATCACTATGTGGGTCAAATGCTTCAGTCCACTGATACTCAGAATGCCCTCCCGCCCTGCCTGGCTTGGGACTATTTAGAAATCAGGTACTGTGGTCGGTGGATCACAGGGCCAATCTACTCCACTTCCATCATTTGCTCCTATGAACTCCTATTTTAAAAATTATTTCTAGGCGTGGTGGTACACACCTGTAATCCCAGCAGCTCAGGAGGCTGAGGGAGGAGGATCACAGTTCAAAGCCAGCTTCAGCAATTTAGCACGGCCTTAAGCAACTTAGCAAGATCCTGTCTCAAAATACAAAGGGCTAGAGATGTGGCTCAATGGTTAAGTGCTCCTACATTCAATTCTTGGTGTCTTGATTTGACCCATTCCATTTGGTAGGCACATTATTCTCTGTATGGAATGAAAAATGGAATTCTACAGAATATACTCACCTTCCTCAGGCCACTTAGAGTTTTCATTCCCACTTCTTTATGTGAAGTTGAAAGTTCTGAGATTAGCCTTTCCTACATTCATACTGGTTGATAAGTATCCTGGGAAACTTCAAAACAGCCTTGACCCTGTCAGCATCTTAGGGATCTCTGCTTTGCAGATGAACAGCTGTGTCTCTAGACACCACTCTATGGTGGGGACCAGCAGAGGCCTGACCATGACCCAGATCAAGGGAGTCTTGCTTCACAGTGAAGCCCAGGTGAAGGCTCTGTGGACATGGAACTGCAGCACCTCAGGTAGAAAGCCCTGTGAAATCAGGATCTCTGCTGAGCCACAAGGGGACATGGTGTGTGAACAGCTGAAGATCAATGAGGTGCTTGTGGACCAAGGCAAGCCCAAGAGTGGTAGAAAATATGTGGTTTGGGCTGATGCTTCTCGGTGTCTTGGGATTCTGAAAAACTTTTAATTTTCTAAAAGCAGTGGGTTCTGCCTATTTGGTGGGTATACAACCTGGCCTTGCATATTGGGTGGTTTTTGTTTCATTTTTATCTGTCTGTCCATCTGTCTTATTTTTCAACCAAACCCCTCAGGCTATGCTTGTGTCTTTCAGTAAATTGTTCCTTGTATCTGAAATGCCTTTGACAACCTCTTATTCAATCATCCTTTAGAGTTTTTCATGCATTTTTTTCCACACAAATGGGATACAACTTTTCATCTATATGGTTGTACACAATGTAGATTCACACGATTCATGTAATCTTACATGTACATAGGGTAATACTGTCTGTCTCAGTCTACTGTCTTTTCTTCCCCCATCCCCTCCCATCCCACTTTCCTCTACACCATCCAAAGTTCCTCCACTTACCCCCCTCCCCCCCCGTTATGTATCATCATCCACTTATCAGAGAGAACATTTGGCCTTTGGTTTTTTGGGCTAGGCTTATTTCACTTAGCATGATATTCTCCAACACCACCCATTTACCAATGAATGCCATAATTTTATTCTTCTTTATGGCCAATATTCCATTGTGTATGTATACTATAGTTTCTTTATCTATTCATCAGTTGAAGGGCATCTAGGTTGATTCTACAATCTAGCTATTGTGAATTGAGCAGCTATGAATATTGACGTGGCTGCATCACTGTAGTAGGTTGATTTTAAGTCCTTTGGGTATAAACCGAGGAGTGGGATAGCTGGGTCAAATGGTGGATCCATTCCAAGTTTTTTGAGGAATCTCCATACTGCTTTCCAGAGTGACTTCTCCAATTTGCAACTCTACCAGCAGTGTATGAGTGTGCCTTTTCCCCCATATCCATGCCAACACTTATTATTGCTTGTGTTCCTGATAATAGCCATTCTAATGGGGGTTAGATGAAATCTGGCATTTTGAACAAACTCAGTTCCCTTTGTTTCTTATTTTAGTGAAAACCACATTCATTGTAAATAACTGCTTCCTTTCTCACTGTGAACCTTTTGAGGGATAAGATCCTCTTACCCTCAACAGTTAACGTAGGTATTGGCATGAGTGTAGGACAGTCAGTAGTTTTCCAAACAGGATTCCAGAAGTGCCAGCTTCAGTATCACCATGGATGCAGTTTTCCAGAGAACAGAATCTGTGTGGGGCTCAAGATGCTGCCTTTTCAACAGGCTGCCTAGGTGATTCTTTCCCACAACGAAAGCTGATAATTCTTAGAGTAGGCTCTTGACAAATGTTTGCTGATTTATTGAAATGGACATTTGTGCCTCAGGAATAAGATTTAGGTCAATGACTTATTCTTTATGGTCAGTAGCTTTCCAAGAGGAACATACTCTCCAGATTACTTTTCTCAGGCACAGCCTAAATATAGCCTCAATGGTAATCACAGAAAACACCAAAAAGTCACTGCTAAACTTTCTGTAAATCTTTTCTGCACATTCCATTCTTCTGCTCCCTGATCCCTGAGTATTAGGGGAATATTCCAATTTTGACATGACTGCACATGTGTGAGACAGAGTGACAAGAACAGTGGTGTGAGGATTTGAGTGAAGATGCATCTTGGTGATGCACAGTATGGGTTCCGCTCTGGATAGGAGTTAGGATGTACGAAAGTCTGTTTGATCCTTAAGAATTTAAGGAGGGTTTTCAGAGAACCCAGGGAGGTTTTGAGAAAAAGCTACTTTGTAAACAGCTCAAGTTGTTGGAGGGTTTTGATTTTATCTGGAAGGGATTCAGTGATGAATAGCATTGACAGGATGCCAATCAGGGCTGCTGGCATGGGAAATATACTGGGTTCAAATTCGAAAGCAAGAGAAGACAGGGGTACAGACCAAGCTATATTGCCAACATCTCCTCAGAGCCATTAGATTATCAATAAAAATCCTGATTTATTCTCCTTCATAACAATTATCTAGGGGTTTCCAATCAGCCAGAGCTCCAAAGCCTCAGTCTGAAATCAAAAGTACTGACTCATTCTATCTCCAATGACTTCAGCATATGCCAGATCCAATGTGTAGACCATATGTGAAATGAACTGGAAGTTCTGGCCTAGACACCCAGGAAAGTCAAGCTGACTTAGCATGAGGCTACTGCAGGGCTATGAAATATAAAATGCCACCTGCAGTGCCCCAGAAAAATCTCATTCCTTAAGGTCCAGTTATGTGTCAACCTGTCTTCACATGGACTGATTACAAAATAAACAGTCCAAAATCACAATAACCAAGTGCTTCGTAAAGGCCTATTCTTAGTTGAGTTGAAACTGAGTATCTGATCCTCATTAATTGTCAAGAAGAAAGTCTGGCAGAATGGTTGAACCCTCAGAAGATCCAGGATCCAGATCTTCAATGCTCCAAATGTTATCAACAAAATCCCACTGATCCTCTCATAAATACCAACTCAGATCCCTTGAAATGAAGACTCTGGGGTAAAAAAGTGCTCAAGAGAATATCCAGTTGGGATATAAGCTTTTGCACAGGTAAATCAGTTTCACAAATAAAAAATAACTGGGATTGCTTATTGCTTATGAAGTTTGGGCCTCAGTTCTATATTCTTTGTAGGTGAAATCCATTTGAAATCATTTATTGTTCATGCCCCTTTTCTTTCAGGCAGTAAAGATTTGTGCCAATGTGCATTTCTTATATAACATTAATGTGTCCCAAAAGGGGATTGGGTCATGTGAATTTACTGGCACACAATGTGTATTAGGACACCTATATGTGATGAGGATTTTGCCAGTTAGTATTTCCAAATTGAGGGAGATTTTCTGCTGTGCTCCTGGGATTCCAGATTGGTTCAGGGTGTCCTCTAAGCCTATTGTGTCCTCTCTACATGTTAAGTTATTCCAGGGGGATTGCAGAGAGTATTTTTTTATTTTTACTTTTTCAGAGAGTATTTTTAATCTCTCCAGTTATACCAGAAGTCTGAGGATTCTCAGAATCATTCTCCCTGTGAGAATCTTCAACGCAGCACAGCCCTGGCACCTGGAACTTCCCTTTGTTCGCTTGCCTAGTCCATAGCAATTTTGTCCCCATTACAATCTATATCTAGATTCCAAAAGCCACAGGGGAGGTCTGAATGTTCCCAACATTCAGGCATCTACAAAGTTGGAATGGCCAAGCTAAATTAGTAAGATTAATGGTAGAGGGCAACTTCATCTTAACAGGATCTACTGCCATTCTCAATCACAGTGGATTTTTTAAAAAATAGGATTATTTTCTCTTTGATGACAAAAAGGTATAAAAACATAGGTATAAAAACCTATAGGTATAAAAACATAGTTTGTTGTCAAACTACTTGTGTAGAGTGAAATAAAATATCAAGAAAGGTAGAGAGGAAATAGAGACTGGAGAGGGGGGAAACTCCTAAGTGTAGTTAAATCCAACGCTTAAGTCTCCAGCCTCCCTTTTTACCTCAACATTCTCATGTGTTGATTCAAGATGAGTGACCTCTCCATTTTTCTTCTGTTCAACCCCAAACTTCAAATGGTAATAATATAGACAGGTTAGATCAAGAGACCAACAGTGAATGGGAAAGTCCTGGAAAATTTAAAGAATTTGTTGTGCATACTTTCCCCTTGAAGACCTTGATTTACTAATATTTTTGTTTCTAATACACTTGAATTAACTAATTTCTATTTTTCCTAGCACTAAAGATATTAGCAGAGAAGGCATGTTATAAATGTAACCTATCTACTCCTATTATTGTATAGTATATTCTTTTTAAATTTTGAGGGAGGTGATTTAAAAATTGTGTGTGTGTGTGTGTGTGTGTGTGTGTGTACATCTCATAGATCCTAGTAACTATGTAGAAGAATTTGACAGGAAGAAAATAAATAGACCTGTTCTCACTTTTTTTTTTTAACTTCCAATGGTCAGAATTATTCACACTTAAACAAAGAGGAAAGTTTTCTGCATATCATTTTGTGCTCTGTTCATATCCTAAGTATTATGGGTGAAATCACATTTTTGTCACACTGAGTGAAAGAGAAACAACTGTCCGAGTTGCACGTGTTTTCCAACAGGAGAGAAATATGGTTACCAACTACATGTGGGTTCACTTGGGGTTCCTGGGACTGATGGCACATCAGCATGTCTTCTGAGATGTGCACGTGGCATGTCATTACAGCTGTATATCATCAGAGAGAAAAAAAAATAATTGGTTTTCCTTGGAGCATCTCTAAGTTGATGTCATATTCAATAACCCTGTAGCTGAGAAATCTATATATGATGGATGAAGTTGGACTGTCTTCTGAGTTTCATTCCTCCTGTGCCAGCTTCTGCGGGCCTGGAGTACCTGTCATTTTGAGGTGGGAGCATATTCAGTGTTTTACTGCAACCAAGCGCTACTTCTGCCAGATAGCGAACTCCAGGAGAGCAATTTTTCTCACGTGTACGACAGTCTCATTCTTCACTGTTAACTGTACCATGGAGGAGTCAGTGGACTTGGAGCCTCACCTTGGGGTCGGTGCCAAGGTGCAGCTTGAATCAAGGCTGTGGATCACAGGGCGAGGACAATGTTTCCTTTCGTCTGGGCCTGAGGGCTTCAGGGGCATACAGGCTTCTAAAGTGGAGTCCCAGGCACATTACAACGCATTTCCACCAAGACCTCCCTGTAAGGGGAAGTACTGCTTCTGCATCCATCGATGATGGTTCTCAGAAGAAAACATCTAGAGCTTTGCCTGGGCCAGACAAAGAAAAAGCCAACCTAGATGTGTTTTGTGGGGCAACTGTGTGTTTTAGATGAACAGCAAGTTTCTTCCTCTCCCTTAGTGGCCGGTGTCTTTTGTTCATCTTGAGTAAATGGATCCACACTTGGACAGGGAATTCTGGATTAGAATACCCTGGATTAGCCTAGTACCATGAGTCTGGATGCACCTGTTTTATGTGTATTATGGGTCTGGCCTTGGGGCTGCCTTCAGATATGGTCACTGCTGAGGGGGTTCGAGGTTAAACTTCTGGGTTCAAAGCCTAGACATCTGACTTGGTTTGGAACTTTTGAACTAGAACCAACCTGGACTCCAGGTGGAAGTACGATGTCCAAAATCAGATTTGTGATACGTGAAGTGTAAATCAATCTGTTTACTTGAACTTGGTTTTATGTCTGACAACCAACTAATATGTGTGATTACAGAAGAGCAAAACCTCCACTAGTTTGTATGCCACTAATTTGGAATGTATGTAATATATTCTTCTTTTAATTTTTTTCAGTTGTCAATGGACCTTTATTTATTTATATGTGTTGCTGAGAATTGAACCCAGTGACTCACACATGCTAGGCAAGTGCTCGGCCACTGTGCCACAACCCCAGCCCTGTAATATATTATTGATGAGATTAATCTCACCTTTGACCAGAAGGCAAAGTTGTTTAAATTGCTAACAAGCTGGAGTTGAACTAATAAAATATTATTTAAACTAATTATCCAAGACTTATTTAAGAGAATAGATGAAGAAAACAATTTCCTTACCTATTAGAAGAGCTTCTTTCTCTGATTTTAAGCCTTGGCTTCTTTTCTCAATATTGTTCTCTCGGTCTTGGTTGACTAATGCAACTGTCAACACATTGATTTCCTATAAAGTTAAAAAACAAAAGCCATATATATGTTTATGTAGATTCTATGAATTCCAGTAAAAATCACCAGATATCTTAAGCTCCATAAAAGAGGTCATCACTTCCATTTATAAATGAATATCAAATCTTATAAATTGATCTTTCTGTCCAACAGTGGAAAAGTAATTCTAAAACCTAGGCTCCTAACTTCTTTAAGCAAACCAAGAAACTGTGCAAGTAGAAAATTTGACACAAATTATCTTATTTTGTCCACGTTTTGATTAAACTCTGTTTGCTAATGCTGTACTTGACTATAGCTAATTTAACACATTTTGTTTCAAATATGAAAAATTTTCTGGGAAAGCTTATAGCACACTGATTTATAATGCTGTTCTAGTATCTTGAGTGAGTGTATGGGAAAAAAGAATCTATTGGGAAGTACAGAATTGTAGGTAGGAGTATTTAAATTGAGTAGGTATGGATCCTGATACACTATCAGAGAAGGTAGATAAAGCAAAGGTTGGGAAATTCTTTACTTTGGAAAGTAAAACTGAAAAATTGTATAAAAAGGCAACAACACACGAAACATTGATGCTAGACTATTTTTAGTTTTTTCTATGGTCTTCTTAATTTGAAGACAGATATAAAGATTTAACTTATATCATCCCAATCTTGATATTAAGACTCAAAAGAGAGAATGATTTAATAGGAATTTAATGATCTGCATGTATGGAATAATAGAATCATTAGGGAAGTTGAGTCTTCTAGAGGGAAGATGTTCACTGAAAGATGGTTCTCCAGGGAGATCCAAGATAGCTAAATAGAGGTTTCCTATACAAAGTTATGCTATAGAGAAGTACCAGGGAAATAAGGGAAACACTATTTCCAGGAGAGTGACTGAGGGAGAACTCTGGAAATCAGCAAGAAAATGATGGGAACCTTAAAAAACCTGGAGAGTTGGAAAGGCAATCTAGAGAAAAGAGCAAGACAATCTGCAACTTCAACCCCAGCTCACGGCTGGTGAGTGGGTAGTGTGTGTAGAGGATGCAACGACTCCACAATGCCAGGAGAAGGTAAGTGGCAAAGTACCAGCAACACCCATCAGAGCAGCAGATGGGAGGGCCTAACTGCAAGAGAAGTCCACAGTCCTTACAGGCTTAAATCCAGTTCGAGAACTGGTTGGTCGAAGAACAACTGCTCTGCTCCAAAGAATAAACCTTCATTGGGCTTCCCCCAACCCCCAGAACACAAGCTGCTACAACAGATGCCACTGCTAGATGCCATCTTGCCTTAGGGGATGGCAGCTGGTTTCCTGAGCTGATGGCAGCTTTGGGCCTGTGTGTGCCTCACAGAGCAGAGAGACAGCTTTCCTCAGCATCTTGCACCTTTAGGACCAGTGGCTGCCAGAGCTGCAAGCTCAAGTTCCAGTGGCACTTGTCCCATTGGAATGAGGGAAGGTCTCCTCACCAGTCTGCAGCCTTGAGATTGTAGCTCCTGGTACGAAAGTCCCCATATCACCTGTGTATCTGTGGGGATCTAGGGAAGGTTGTAGCTACATCCTACAGTCCCAGAATCAGGGCCCAAACTCAAGCACTACCTATGCTTGCTCTGAGGGAACTAAGGAAGGTCTCTTTCCTAGCTCATGGCCTTGGGCTGAAGCACTGATGCAAAAAAATCCTGTGTCACTCACACCTGTCTAGAAGACCCGGGAAAAGATTAAATTCACATTATTCAGCTCCAAAAATTTACCTACTAGTGCCCTAAATCTTGTACCACCTGCTTGCTGTACCCCCTGCAGGACTTAGGAAAGGTCTCATGCTCAGCCCACAGCCTTGGAACTGCAATTGCTAGTATAAGAATCCCTAGCATCAACCATGCCTGTCTCTGGAGAACAAGGGAAGTTTCCATCATGTCCTGAAGTTTCAGGACCATCACTACCTTGCTCCCATCAACAAGTCTTGTTCCATCAACACTTGACCTGCATGAGTTAAGGACATTCCTGTCCACATCTCCAGACCATAGACACCCAAATGCCAAGCCTTGAAACAACCTGTGTTTGGACTAGGGAAGGTCTACTCCACCTTCTTTACTTCCAGTTTCATGGGTAACAACACCAAAAGCCCAAATGTCATCTATGTATGCTCCAGGAGACCTAGAGGAGGTCTCCTTCACAGCCTGGAGTCCTGGAAACACACCTGCTATTTCCTTAGCCTCACTTATATTTATCTCTTGAGAACTGTAGAGGGTGCCATCTGGGTACTGCAGCTATAGGAAGTGGTTTCCTGCACTATGAGGCCCAGAGCTACCCACAAAACCCAGGGAAGGTCCCCTTTGCATCCCAACCTTGAGTCCATGGTTCCCAGTGCCACCAGCCTCATCATCACCTGTGCTTATCTGGCTGAAGGTTCTATTCCATCCTGTGGCTCCAGAAGTGAGGCTGCTGGTACCACAGGCCCTGAATCTCACATTCATCTTGAGGAACCTGGAGAAAGTCTCCTTCACATTCTCTGGCTCAGGGACAATGGCTGCTGACATCCTTGGTGTCACCTATGCTTGCCTGTGGGATCTGGGGATAGTTCTCTTGACATTTCACACCACCAAGACTGCAACAGCTGCCATCGCAAGCCCAAGTGCCATCAGTGCTTAACTGTACGGGGCCTGAGGATTTACACCTTTGAAGCCTATGTTCACTGCAATGTTGTACAACTATTTTCATGTTCTGCTGCAGTCTAGACAACTGAGGCACTGATGTTGCTGACATTAATCACAGTCAAAGAAATTAAACACTTTTGAACTCACCTATAATCAAAGCAAAAGTAGCTGCACAGTTGACATCACACATCCCATCTAAATGAAAAAATATTTACCTAAAAAAGCTACTACATAAAATTGGAAGAGGTGCATAGTTCACTAGATGTACAACATCAACATTAGGGATACAAAACACATGAACAAAAAACACACCTCCAAAGGGACACAATAGTTCCCCAGGAATAGATAGCATTTTTGAGAAAAAAATGTAAAATGCCTGAAAAAAATCAAAATAATGACCTTAAAGAAATTGAGTGAGATGCAAGAGAATATAGATAGACAATGCACAGAAATGAGAAAAAAAATTTAGGATCTGAATGAGAAATTCACCAAAGAGACAGAGACCATAAATTTACCAGTGAGAAATCTTGAAGCTAAAAATAGCAAGCCATGAAATAAAAAATACAATTGAGAGGGTCTGTACTAGACTAGAATAAGCAGAAGAGTAAATTTTTGAACTTGAGTTCAGGTCTTTTGAGTTAACTCATTAGACAAAAAGAAAAAAAAGAATTAAAAAGGATGAAATAAGCACATGAGACTTTACTGGACACTGTTAACAATTATTCACATCATGGGAATTTCAGAAGAAGAAAAGGAGAAAGGAATTGAAAACTTATTTCACAAAATAACACTTTATAAAAACTTCACAAATATTCAAAGAGGTATGGACGTCCAGGTATAAGTTCAAAGGACTCCCAGACAGATACAACCAACAACAACTTTCACCAAAGCACATTCTAGTCAAAATGTCAGAAGTACAGGATAAAGTGAGAATCCTAAAAATAGCAAGATAAAAGCATTATGTCACATAACAGAATGCCCATTAGAATTTTAGCAAACCCAAAAGTCAGAAGAGAATTGGATGATATAATCAAAGTCCTAAAAGAGAAAAACCTGCCAACCAAGAATACCATACTCAGTAAAACTATCTTTCAGAAATGATCAAATGGGATTTGCTCCAGTGATACAAGAATGGCTCAGTATATGCAAATTAATAAATGTGAAACAACATATCAAAGGAATGAATTCTACCAAAACCATTTGAACATCTTAACAGAGGCAGAAAAAAGCATTTGAAAAAATTCAACATCTCAATAAAAACTCTCAATAAATTAAATACAGACGGAACATACCACAAAAAAACTATAGGCTATATAGGATAAACTCATAGCGAGTATCATACTGAATAGGGAGAAGCTGAAAACATTTCCTCAAAGATCTGAAACAAGACAAGTATGTTCACTTGCAATATTCTTTTAATATAGCACTTGTAGTCTTAGAAAGAGCATCAGTCAAGAGAAAGAAAAAAAGGGCATCTGGATTGGCAAGGAAGAAGTTAAATTACACATGTTTGCAAATTATACAATTTTATACACAAACCTATGCCATCAAAAGCTGTTAGAACTAATAAACTAATTCAGTAAAGTTGTAGGATACAATATCAGCATACAAAAAGTAATGTTTTTATATACCAATAATAAATTTGCTGAAAAAGAAATCAAGAGAATGAATTATCCTCTTCCCAAAAGCAAAGAAAAAAAAAAAAAAAAAAAAAATTAGGAATACATTTAACGAAGAAGTGAAAGATCTTTACAATAAAATTTGTAAAACACTGATGAAAAAAATTATAGAAAATAAAAATGGCAAGATACTGTGTGTTCATGGATTAGTAGAACTGGTATTAAAAAGAATAGCTAAAATAATCTATAGGTTCAATGAAATTCTCATCAAAATACCAATGATTTTCTTCCTAGAAAGAGAATAAACAATCCTGATCATCTAAGTGATCCTGAACAAGAAAGAAAGAAAAAAAAAAAACCCAAACCAAAAAAATACCTAAAACAAAAAAACAAAACTAGAGGCATCACAATATCTGACTTCTAAACATACTACAAAGTTATAATAACCAAACGAGCAAGGTATTAGCATGAACGGACATACAGACCAATGGAACAGAACAGAGAACCCACAAGTTAATCCATTTTAACCCAGCCAACTGACTTTTTTCCACTTTTTTTTCTTTTGTGGTGCTGAAGATAGAACCCAGGGACTCCTGCAAAACAAGAAAGTGCTCCACCACTGAGATATATTGTTAGTCCAACTGATTTTTGATAAAGGTGCCAAGAAGATACAGTGGAGAAAGAAGAGTCTCTTCAGTAAATGGCATAAGCAAAATTGGATATACAGATGCAGAAAAATGAAATGAAACCAGATCCCTTTTTCTCACTGTACACAAAAGAGAGCCAAGACCCAAGTATAAAACTGAATTTGAAATTGCTACACAGAAACATAAAGGAGACACTTCAAAACATTGTTGTGAGCAATGATTTTTTAGATATGACCCGAAAGGCAGACAACAAAAGTAAAAAAAAAAAAAAAAAAAAAAAAAAAAAGACAATTGGGATCATATCAAACCAAGAAGCTTCTGCAAAGCAAATAATCAACAGAGTTAAGAGACAACCTATGGAAAGGGGTAAAATATTTTTAAACTATTCATTTGACAAGAAATTAATTTCCGGAATATATGAGGAACTCAAAAAGTTGAACATGCACAAAAAAACAAACAATCCATTTAAAAATAGACCTCAGATATGAATTGGTGTTTCTCAAAGGAAGACTTACAAATGGCAACCAGTATAAGAAAAAATGTTCAATTTCATCAGGGAAATGCAAATCAAAACTACAATGAGATTTCATCCAACCTAATTAGGATGAGTATCATCAAAAAGACAGAAAATAACAAATGCTGGTTAGATGTGAAGAAAGGGGGACTCTTATACACTGTTGGTGGTAATGCGAATCAGTGCAGCTATTATGGAAAACAGTATGAATGTTTCTTTAAAAAATAACAACAGAACTACCACATAATCTAGCGATTTCACTCCTGGGTATATCACCAAAAAAGATGAAGTCATTGCACCAAAGAGATACATGCACTCCCATGTTTACTGCAGGACTATTTGCAATAGATAAAATATAGAATCAACCCAGTTGCCAATCTGTGGGTGAATGGATAAAGAAAATGTGGAATATATACACAATGAAATGTTATTCAGACACTAAAAAGAAAGAAATGCTGTTATTTACAGCAAGATGCACAGAAAAGAACTGGATGTTACTATGTTAAATGAAATAAGCAAGACAAAGAAAGACAAACACTATGTGTTCTCAATCATATGTAGAAATTTAAAAACAATCCCATAGAATGGAGTGGATTAATGGTCACTAGAGTCTGGGAAGTTGAAGGAGTGGGAGAAGAATGAAAGAAGTTAGATAAGGGACACCAAAAAATTCAACGGCACACAAAATGATTTAACGCTTGAAGAGATGGAAGAGTTTATTACCCTGATTTGATTATTACACAGTGTCTACATGTATCCAATTACCATAATATACCTAATAAAGATGCACAGATATTATGTCTATTTTTTTTTAAAACAGATGATTTTCAAGGAAGGGATAGGACATTGAGTAAGAGTTAAAAGATCTTTCCATAAAATGGTGAGGAATCTGCTGGGATGAGATAGTCTTTAGATAGGGCTAAATGGACAAAGAACTTGGATGGTCTGAACAAGTGGTTTGGCAAGTCTTTACAGAATTGGAACTGGATACAAGAGAGGTATTTAGCTAGCTAATAAAATTAACCGAACTTGTCACATTCAAGAATTAGAAATCGTTTGGAGTATGCTGAGCATGCAAAGAGTACAAACTACATCTGAAAGCATTCAAATAAAAAATAAACTCAGCACATGCTCATCAAAATAGATCTGGGAGCTTAATTTAACATATGAGTTACTACTCTGTAAATCAAGAGTGATTAGAAATTGCTGGGGAAACTACTGAGAAATTGTGGTTGGTAATATTTGGTGAGCGTTTTCGAGGTTCCTATTAAGATCACACTTACGTTCTGATGACTGAGTGATCAAGACTAAGAGGTAAAAACAGGTGACGTGAAGAGTTGAAGGAGTCACAGTGATGTGATGACAGATCAGAGGGAGGATCTTGGTTGGCTAGAAGGTGTCAACTGAGACTGATGTTAGAAATGTCCCCATGAGAAGAGGGGTCAGAAAGAGAAACTGTCTAAGGCAAGCCATGAGCCAGCTGTACAAAAAAGGTCATCAGAAATGAAAGGGGCTCTTATGCTTCATAACGGGGATCTTGGGAGAGCCCAAGTGGAAACACAATTAAGAACTTTAAAATAGAACAAATCTTAAAAGTTTACGGAGATGCAATTAAAATATTTCATAGAGAGTTACAAGAATGGGAATAGGAATTCCTTCTGAGATAAAACAACACATGGTTGCTTGATGAGGCCGTCTCAATTACAGCACAGAAGAGCCATGCGTACACTTTATCTCTTGGGCCAGTGGGGCCAAGGAACCCGCTGAGCTTTGTTCATTGTATGCCTTAAAGACAAACAGGGCCATGCACTGGGTTTCCAGATCTTTGAAGGTAGGATGCTGAGCAGAATGCAGGCTGAGGTTCCGTAAAGGTCTCACAAGGGAGGTTTAGAAAGAAAGAGGTTGGAAGAACATTAACTAGGATAATGACTCCAGCATTAAAATACCCAAATAATGAAATTCAGAGCTAAGTGGAAATAATATCGCCAAGAACGGGTGATCTGTTCACAGCCTGGATGATAATTGAGGCCAAATGAAATTACTTCAGAAGAGTTTAGCAGACAACAGGTCCACATTAATTGCCAAGACTGAGTGGTGTCCTGGGGCCAGCACACAGTTAAGGATTCAGATTTAGGAATGAGATGGACTGCACAGGGCAGGCAGTATGTGGGGAGCCAGCAGGAGAGGGTAAGGGCAGAAAAGAAAGAGTCCACACAAAGGTGCGGTTAGGTACCTATTTCCATGTCCAAATTTGGAGTCATAAAGGGGGACTGTGAGCAGGGCCCTGACAAATGCTACTGAATCAACAATGTCTATAAGGAATCAGGTATGGCCTACCAGTGACTCTTTCTTTGATGATGTTTTAGAGTTGGGCAAATGAGGATGAAAATTCTAAAACCACCACTCTGTGAAAATATCTTGTTATTAGATATTGTGGTCTGTGCTCAGTTGACCACAAACGGGGTGCGATTGCATGGTCATCCACAGAGACTATGGAGTGGACACACCTCTCGGCATGGATCCCATACTATTCAGTAGACTTGGGACTGCTAGAGACCTGAGACTTGGTAAACACTCCAGTTTGGGGTATTTCTGAGAGTTCTGCACAGGTGGAGATGGAACTATTTTTCTGACTCCTCCAGGATGGAGAACTATACTGGGAAGTAGTACAGGCCAATGAAGTCGATCAGGTGGGCTTTAAGAAGTGTTTACATCTTATAATAAACTGACATTAAAACAGATTTTCCATTATATATCAATGGTGTGGCCAAGTATATTAACTAGAGATTTAGGTCAATAATATCGTTTAGTGAAGTGAATCAACTTGGGACCACTCAAGAATTTCTACTAAGAGTACTGAAATCTAAGTCTGCCGTGGACAAGACATAAGCTCAGACTCTGGCTGACAAAATGACAGAGATATCTGGATGGGTGAATGCTCAAGTCATATATTTTGCCAAAGACAAGTGTTAACATTAATATGGATATATCTTTAGGGTTAGAAGACAGTATAGTGATTTTAGATAGCTATATTATGTGCTGTGCTTTTGGTTGATAAAAAAGGAGGTCTTTGTTCTAATGACTCATACATCATTGGTTACTTAGAAAAATAAGACTAATCTGATTTATCTGTGTTCATAATAGTGTTTACCTGAACAAGATAATTACAATTATTGGTAACCTACAAATTTGGGGTAGTCTATGAAGGACAAAGTAGATAAGCAATATCTGTACCTCCCCTCCATGTTTTTACTTAGGGTCTAAAAATCTAAATTATCATCTACTGTTTGTCAAAATAGCTCCATCATCATGAATGGATAAAGAGGACTGAATACATAGAATATGGAAATAAGTAATTTTATAAACCCTTGTTGCATTTAAACTACAACCATTTTTACTTTGGGCTACTCCCAAAATATATGTTATATATATATATTTTATATATATATATATATATAGGGATTATTATCTGCCCAGGAATTTTATATATATATCTATATATTTTGTATTATTATCTGCCCAGGAATTCGAAGTGTTTAGGGATACTGAGTCCAGAGTGACAAGAAGCACATTTTTACTCAGGGGCCAGCAAACAATTCTTCCAAAAGGTCTATAAGAAGGTAAAGTCAGTGGATGAAGCTGGAGAAACAGGTATCTCATGATGAGGGGTTTACATCACATCTGGAAGCCTTCACAAGTGAAGAATTTTTAGCAGAGAAGTTCTGTAAATAACTACATTTGAGGACACTGGTTTGAAGGCAATGAAAGTGGAGTCAGGCATAAGAGGTTGGAGCCTAGTGTAATAGTCTAGTCAGGAGTGCAGAGGGCCAACAGAAGAAATATGCAAGAGGCAGAATTTTTAAAAAAATCTGGTGACCTGGTGGATGAGACAGTGCAAGTAGGAAAACAGAGAAATAAGGAAGTATGGAATGAGGTTGCTTAGTTTTAGAAATGTTGAACTTACTGTGTCTGTGGTATCTTGTCAAAGAATGGGAGAGGCAGTAGGATATATAGGTTTTTGAACTTAGAAACAAGGTCCTCATA
The DNA here is from genome assembly GCA_020662805.1 of Glaucomys volans. Lineage (NCBI taxonomy): Eukaryota > Metazoa > Chordata > Mammalia > Rodentia > Sciuridae > Glaucomys > Glaucomys volans. The sequence goes on along the minus strand of JAJEJO010053365.1, from coordinate 77,898 downwards.
GCTCTTTTAAGGGACCTTTCTCAGGTTTGTGTTTGCAGCAAACACCCATGATTCTCCTGCAAAGAGCAGGTTTGATCATACTTGATATAAACAAAGTTGATTTCCCAAGCTCAGTGTTTCTTTCCTGAACACAACCCCATACATATGCAGGCATCCCTCGGGGCCCCTGCAGGGAGATGTTCAGGTTGTAAGATCCATGAGGATAAGCCAACTGAAGGCAGGATGGCTGGTAGCACATGATGAAACCTGAAAGGGACTCTTATCAAATGCTTATGGGAACAACTCCTCCTAATAGAGACAGACTGGCCATGCTATTGAAGAGAAAGGGAGCAATTTTCAAGGCTATCAGAGGATACATAATTTATGCTATGTCTAGATATGGTCTTAGAAAGCTCTCTCCTCTCTTCCTTCCCATTTTCACATAGCACAAGTCCTATATCTCTCAGAGGCATTTGTTCCAGGCCTCTTGAAAACCTTCTTCAACTGGACACATTTTCTATGCTAGTGATGGGGCAATTGATCATTATGCATTTGGGGAGAACTCACTTTCACGTTTGCTTTCTCAACAAAAGCACTGACCCCTTTGGTGTGCTGACCACATCTAAGCAAGTGAGGCTACATGGCCAAGTGGAAGCCAGGCTCTAGTTTTGTCACTGCCAATATATACATATTGGATAACATTAGGCAGAACATTTCCTTAAACCTTAACTTTCTCTTGCTATTCTATGACTATCACCTATGTAGCTGTGAGGACCAAATTTAAAAACTATACCCTTCTAGGAAAATGTCGTAATGCCATCATTATCCACTCTTATTATTGATGGAACTGCCTGGATACAAAAGAGGTGCCTTACATATACTTGAAGTTATGAATCCAAACAAGAAATCTGTGTAAGACCTTGACTGCAGACACCTAAAAATAGGGATGCAAAAACGATAACCATAATCTGGTTTGAATAGTGGATATTTTTTCTTTTCTAAATTTTCTGTGGACATTTTGTTATACTGTTATTCCTATAATTAAAAAAGAAATAAAAGAAACCAAGCACATGTAAGTACCGAAGAGCTATATGTTAAGTAGAGCCAGTAGCTCAACATTTCATTAAGTAGCATACTGAGTGACACCACCCCCACACCTACACCCTGAAAACAGGCCACCAATATGTGACTCCTCTATAGCCCTCCAAGGGCTAGTGACTTCTACAGCTGCTAGTGCAAGATGAATGGGACAGTCAACAAGATCTACGTGGTATAGGATGTCCGTGTCACCTTCCACTAAGCCACTGGTTCCATGGCTTTGTTTTGCAATTTGCTCGTATGCCCTACTCTTAAAACATTACACTTTATGAAACCAGGGGACCTGCAGACAATAGTCAAGATGCCAATCAGCTAGTTTCTTATCCTTTACTCACATTTTTGCAAAATACCAAAAGTAGTCTGTTAAGTGATGTACTAGTCTCCATTAACCTTCAAGCAGTTCTTCACAGGATTAGAACTGTAGGAGGAAGGAGAATGGAGACATCCCTCATTCTTTTCTTTATGAGCCAGTTACTAGCATATACCAGGCACCCAGTGGCTGATAAATGATGGAGTGGACTGTAGTAGTGAGAAGATGATGGATCTGGACACAGAAAACTCTGGATCTAATTGCCACTGACCTACTGTTTCTCTTGTTTCATTTTTCTCTTTGTAAAAAGATCTGAAGCAGATGATCTCTACAGAGTCTTCATGCTCCAAATCAGAGTCTCATGCCTGCTCTGTGCCCTTTCCCTCCTGAATCAGGCCAACGTGGTACAGATAATATATACTTATCCTGGATTTCTGATGTAGTAAGAATTAGAGAAGAAAAATAGTAAGAAACCAAATGGGTAAGAAAAGGATTAATGAGAATGAGTGACTAAACTTTAGAATTTCTCATGGTTCAAGGGAAGTAAGAATGCATCCATGTCCAAGGGTGGGCAGAATCCCAGAAATTTTCTGTGCCTTAGAAACCCCAAAGCCTTGCTAACCTAACCAGTTTCTGAATCTTGGCACCATCAGGCTCTCATCCACCTGTGTTCTTCTCTACATGTTCAGGATCTGTGCACAAGGCAAATCTCAGATGCCCATCAGGCATTAGTGTCAGAGAAAGAATTTGAAAACAGACATTTGGAGTCCTGCCCTAAGCCAAGATGCAGCAATTCATCACAGTGTGGCCACATTTTACATTCTGAGACGTTCCACCTCATTGGTGTTCAGGACCCAGAACACATGCATCATGGCCTTAGACAACTTTGAGAACCGTTTTCTTAAGATTTCCAGTTGCAAAGATTAAAATAGGTGGGGACTGGGTACAGGTCATAAAAAAGAACTTTTTAAAGAAATATAGTCCGAAACTTAGTGTGCCAGAGATATCCAGATATTGCATTTTTCTTGGTGGTCATCTTCATTTATATTCATTTAACAAACCCTTATGTGGGGCTTACTGTTGCAGGCAGTGCTATAAACCCTTTATGAATATGAATCTTTTAATCCTTATAACAACCCTATGAGGTCATTTTTTCTTTTTTCTACAGATGAGGAAAACTAGGCACACAAAGGCTAACAACTTGCCTAAGGTCATACAAGTTGTAAGAAGTAGACTTAGGATTTGAACTAATGCCGTCTCATTCCAGAGCCATTAACCAGTGTTCCCAGTTGCCTCCTGAATGCCCTCCTGGCACCTATTACCATCTCTGTCAACTGAAAAATATCTGGAGCATTACTGTTGAGCAGCTGCAGAGCACTGGGACAGAACTCCCTTCTGAGGGCTGCCTACAGTCCCAGCTCACTCAGGAGTCAGCAGGGGCTCCAGGCAGGCCCAGCAAGCAGTAGTTTCTGCACAGCCAAAGGAACAAATTGGGACAAGGCAGGAGGTCACTCAGCAGCCTGGCCAAGGAGCAGCATTAGCAGGGGCTGACTGGCTGCTGTTGTTTGGTGATGACAGACTTCCCATGGACTAGTGTGACATGTAACTGTGGTCTGTGTGACAGCAAGGGACTGCAAAGACAGAGTGCTAGGGCCAATGAAAAAGAAGACTGGCACAACTGCTTTCTTGGTTTGGAAAAAGTGGATAGAGGAAGGCTGAGGTCAAAGTGTACTCTGAGAAACCACTGTGGGGTCTTGTGTAAGATTGGCTGGACAGGCAGGTGAAGAAGCAGAGAACTATGGTGCAGCCCCAGCCACACCCCAAGCATGTGGTATTAAGGCAGAACTGCTGATGGAAAGAGAGGGGAAAAGGGGGAAACAGCAGTATAAAATATGCTTCTGTAAATGTAATAACTTTAGAAACTATCTAAAAATGCAAAGGAAGGATGAACAGATTCCAAGTGCAAATCACAACAAAGATGGACAGGTTAAAAAGATCTAACAAGTTAAGTCTGGATGGTTAGCACAGCGATGATAATGGAAACCGAGAATGCAGAAAATCAGAAGCACTGGCTCTAATTTTAGAAATGTTGGATTTGAGGCATTAGAAAGACAGCTGGAAATATGGGAGCCAAGCTCAGAGACCATTAGGCTACAAGTGACTCCTCCCTACTCAGCTTTGTTTCCCTCTCAGAGTCCCAGTACATACCTGTTGTCCCAGAAGAAGCAGCAGGACCCTCAAACAGCTCCAAGAGGACTTTTGTGCTCACTTGATCAATCATTTTCTCTGCATTGCAAGAACCCCCTCCAGTATATAGCATGGTATCCTCCACTCAGCCAAACCAGTACTTTTTGGAAGAATAAATCTGAGCCCCTTAGTAATATGTGTTGAATTAATATTATCAAGTGAATCTGATACTATATACATAGGATAAACTTCATGGTGACATTGACTGGCAATCACAAGGATTTGGTCAAACCTTTGGCTTGGAGTGATGGACAAGAAGTCTATGACGAGTATGTAGAGTGAAGAGTCAAAACAAAACAAAAAACAAAACACTGCAATAACTTTGGGTATTTTGCATCCTTTTTGTCCCTAAATGCATCTATGACGGCGTTATTTTAAAGTAACAATTTTTTTTACTCTGAGATTGAAGGAAGGAGTTAATTTTGAGTTTGTATCCATTTTTGATGCTCTCAATGTTTTAAATTTAATTTTTTTAAGAGAGCAAACATATAACTTTTCTTTTCCCAAATGTAAGACATTTCTTTAGTTCACAGTATTAGTAATAACTACTAAAGGTTTTCTCCTTACAAATATTAAATACATAATCCACTGAAGAAAAATTCTAAGATACAGATTATAAGAAAATAAAAATGAAATTCTACTACACAGATCTGAGCACTATTAATATCAGATAATTACCTTTTATATTTTATATATAATCCTTCTTCCATACATATAAAAATACATGTGTACGTGTATGTTATTGTTGTTTAGTTCTTATTTGAAAAACAGGATTATCCTACCTATGTAATATGTAAATAGAATATCCCACAAAAAGAACAAAGATTTTGATAGAAAGGAATAATTTAAATTTCTTAATCTTTCTCATTAGATACTAGGAGCATCACTGCTGCTTGGGTCAGAGCTTAATTATGGCTATCAGAATTTACACCATGCTTAAACAGTGGTCTCAAGCTGGCAATTAAATGACTTTCTTTGGCTTAGTTTTGTGACAGTCATGTTAAACAAAAATGATCTAAAAACGAGGGGAAAAAATCCTTTGTGTTCCAGCGACTCCATTATTTAAACTACATCCTGCAGCATTTTTAGTTTTACTAGATGCCACTGTAGACATTACCAAATGAAAAAATATACTTGATTTCAAACATCCCCCTGCATTTCTCAACATGTAAAAAATGTAACATGTAAAAAAAATGCTATACCTCTACGAGTCCATACGCCATAGCCTGAAAAAGCACTGACATGAAAAATCTCAGCCAATAAAAATGGAGCAGCAAACAGAAGAAACTAAAGTAAAATACTTTTTTAAAATGTATGTATGTGCAACCGGAATTAGTTGGCTTGATTTATCTTACATGATACTGACTCTATTGCTGGTAAAGATTAATTGTATTATGGTGCTCTTGGCATGTTATTTTCTCAGTTCATTTCTCAGTATGACATTTCTTATTTTTCTCTGCGACAAAACACTCACTATCATAATTTTCACCTGCTGAGTTTACATTACTAATGATAATATTAAAATTTAGAGGGTTGCTTTGACCTTTACAGTGGTCATGAGAATAGATGGGATGAAATCTGACAAGAGGGAAAGACAGATGTTTTGATTATTATTAAAGTAAATCAAATTTCACAATGCCTGTCTGGCATACAGTAAGATCTTATTAGTAAACATTAAATAGACCCCTTCCCCATACACCCAAATCAAATTCTCTCTCCTTGTTGCCTTCTTATATATGCCAAACATGAGAAATGGAATTCTAAGAACTAAGCATTCTGGTTTGCTGGGTATGGTGGGTGAGGGATATAGAATTTGATGTCCCATGAGTAAAAAAAAATATATAAATAATGGTGATGATAATACTAATAGCCCTTTCTGAGGGCTTGGTGGATGACAGGTGCTGGTACTATTATTGTTTCCATTTTACATATGGAAACACTGAGACACAAATCAGGCAAGTAGCTCCCTTAAATTCACACACCTGGAAAGGAGTGGTATCCAGACTGGGTCCAAACAGTCAAGAGCCCTTAGTCTATACTGCCTTGTTACTTTTCAGGGAATCACAGCTTCTCCACCTTATCCCTTAGTCCATCTTCAAATCCTCTTGGGTAATTTCCTTTTCCTGTCACATATTGTCTTCTTATGGTCAATAAGCTCTGGGAGCAGTGACTGTACTATGAAGGAGTATACTCCTGCGGACAGCACCATGCCTGCTACATTGTACTGCTTGCTTGTCCCATAGACCTGGATGAACCCAATTGGGTGGGGCCAGTTGTGGGTCCACCAATCTGTTGTATACTCTCAAAATTGATGTGATTTCTTAGGAATAAGGGCCCAGCAATTTACTAATTATGCATTTTCTTCTTGGAATTGAATAGCAGCAAAATTCAACATTTGGGCTAAATAAAGCATTATTTAGCCATTGGGACATCACGGTTCTCTACAATTTCATTAGAATTTATTAAGTCTCAACCACTCTTTCATTCATCAAATATTCACTAAATATCTACTAGAATGGTAGATTTTGTGAGACAAGATAAAAAGATGAGTATTAGTGGTTCCTGCTCCCAAAGAGTGCAAGAGTCAAGAGGCATATAAAATATATCAAAATAAAGTGCAACATGAGCTGTAATAAGGGCCTGGATGCTGTAGAAGTCCAGAGTGGCATCTAACCTGGCTTGAAAAATAGGTAATATTATTCCTCAAAGTGTGGTCCACAAACGGGTTGCACTGGTACCACCTGAATGCTTATTAAGAATGAAATTTCTCAGACCCCAGCCTGGGCCTACCCAATCAGAAACTATTGTGGGGGGAGAGGTCAGTACTTTGTACTTTAAAAAGCTCTGTTTGATTCTGTTGCTAACTAAAGTTAAGAAGTATTACCTTGGATGACATAAGATTCACATGCACAAAATAAACAAGAAAACTTGCCAAGTTACAATCTGTAAAACAAGAAAGTTGGAGGAGATTATCCTTACCACCTCAATTCTAACTTTCAGTCTACAAACTTCTGTACACACCTTGATGCTAACTAGAATGAAATGTGCTTGTGACTCCTAACCAGGTCAAACAGATTCACAGCACTGCCTGCCTGAGGTTGCTGGAATTCCACATAGTTCCATCATCCATCCATGAGTAGCAGAATGTACCTACCTACACAGGCTCCTTGCTGTGTTAGGTTCTGTAAGGGATACATACAAATTCCCTGAGGAACTTATACCTGAGTTGGGGATAAGCCTATCATAACTGGGGTGTTCAAAATAGTTGGAAAGATGATGAATGCAGTGGGAATGTGGAGACGATGGTAATTGATTTGGGCTGATCACAGGGTAAGACCCCCAAGCAATAGGAATTGAGCTGGGCTTAAAAATAGGTGGAAATTGCATTGCAGGCAAAAAGGATGACATGACAGATGGAAGAAGCTGAATTATCAATAAAAAATCTAATTATTTAGAATTTTTAATGAATGGTTCACCTCACTAAATTTGAACTGTTGACTAAAGTCATTTATCCAGAATACCAGGCCAATAGTTAGTTTCAATACCAGGCCAATAGTCATACTGTTTTTACCAAGGGAACCAATTTGAATACTGTCATATAAAATGATCAGGAATAACATCTAAGAGAATGTGCGTGTGGGTGGGGGAGGGGTGCATGAGTGGTGTGGGAATTACACCTGCTTGGGGATCAGGCCCTTTTATATAGTTTGCACTCACAGACCTTTCATAGTTTCATCTTTCTTAAAGATGGCATGCAGAAGAATTGCCTGAGCAAATTAGATTCCGCAAGCCTCATAAACATAAGTAGCTCATCAGCATACACTGAACAGTCTGGAAATTGTCCAGACAGAGAAAGCCACTCTGTAATCTCATGGGGAAGCTGACATAATAGAAATGACGTGATGCTGAGTATCACAGCCACAAATCTCCCTACAAGGGCAATTTCAGGGCTGGGAAGGCTGAGGCATGGATGATTTGCTTGGTGGGAGTTGTGGGGGTGCATAAATGAACAAAAATTTGAAAAATAAATCAATCAAGTACATCAAAGCTGGTGAATCTTTTCAGAAGAAACTGCAGAGTTTCAGAGAACAGCCACCTGGCCAGAGGTTGCTTGCAAGTCTCCCAGTGATTTTTTGCATGTTTATAAGGTGCTGCTCCTGAAAGAGATAATGACAGGCACCTAGGACCTGCTTGGTTCTGACATCTATCTACACAGTTCAGAATCACAGACTTGTGCTGTTGGGAAAGTTTCACTGTCTTTCTATAAAAAACATAACTTAAAAATGTATCAAAACATGTGATTGCCTTTTCTTTTAGACATCAGCTTTCCTTCCAAATTCAACTTTTGCCCTGCCTGAATTAGGAACACCTGGAGGGGATTTCATTCACATTGAGGTGCAGTTTGCTGACATTCTGAAATTTTGCTATACCTAAGTTAGATTTAGAGCCATTGGTGTAAGGGTTGCAACCTTCTTGGAAGTTTGATTAAAATGTTCAGTAGGCTGGACAGGCCAAGAAGGAGGGCACGTGAAACCTCAGCTGGTGGCCATGAACTCACACCTGGCTATAAGGGAGGACAGGTCATGGAGAGGGGAGTCTCCAGCCAAGCTGGAGAAGTTTTAAAGCCGTTAGGATTAGGACACACTTCATTTGGTTGTGGACAATTTCAGAATGTTTATTTCCAATTTCAAGCTGTGCAGTTTCATCCAAGAAGCATTTGCAGACTGACCTCTGAGTTTTGTGATTTGCATTTAAGAGTCTTTTTGTTTCAACTTTTCATGAAGTGTGGATATACTGCAGCCACAAACACACTCTCTGCTGTAGTTGGCAGGGGGGGTCATTTGATGGTGAAAGTTACGGCTCTGCTGCTTGCCAGGGCTGATCTAGAAGGGCTAGTGGGCAGCAGAGTGATGTGATAGGAAATTCTTCCTGTCCTGGTCTTTCCTGTCCTTCTCCCTTTTTTCTTTCTATCTTTGCATCTTTTTTTCCCCTTTGTAATTTCCCTAGATATTTTCTTAAGCAAATCCCACAATTCAGTGAGTTATGGGCAGTATGATAAATGAAGTTTGGAGATGTGTATAGAAAAACAGAAAGACCACACTCTGTGGCATTACAGAGCCATCCTAGGAGAGCTGGGCAGTGCCGAGCAGGGAGTCCTTGCAGAAGACAGTCAGGGTGGCAAGTGGAGCCAGCGACAGACCCAGCATGGCTGGTACATTTCACACCTCTCTTCCTGGTTTCCTGTGGTTAACAGAAACTAAGGGGTATGAAAATCACTATGGAGTATTTAATATTGTAAAAAAAATAAAAACAGACTACTAGGAAGCCCTTTGCCTCCTGAGTAACATACAGAGCTGAAAAGAAGCAAGGTTTCCCAGCTGGGCATCGTCCCCTTTGCTATTTCAGACTGCTGGTCCTGGCGCTGTGTTGGAGGGACTGAAGGTGCTGGAGAAAAGGTAGGTCCCGCAGTCTCTGGGAGGCACTAGAGCGACCTTCTGCTTCTGTCCATCTTGTGGGCTGCTGTTCCTATTCACAACTACTACTGAACAATCCTCCACTCAGTTCTGGTCAGGGTGTCAGTTGGTGTCAAGCTGCATGAGAGGCAGGAATGCTGTGATGGAGCCCTCTGGGTTAATTTGACTTTAGAATGGTATTTCTTGCATTCACGACCTGGCTGTATGTTATCTTTTTTTATTTAAATTTTTTTTTTTTAATTTTTACAGATTGCATTTTGATTCATTGTACAAAGATGGGGTACAACTATTCATTTCTATGGTTGTGCATGATGTAGATTCATACCATTTATGTGCTCATACATGTACATAGGGTAATGAAGTCTGTCTCATTCCACCATTTTTCATACCCCCGCCCCCTCCCCCTCTCATTTTCCTCTTTGGAATCTAAAGTTCCTCCATTCTTCCCTCACCCACCACCCCCCATGACTGTATGTTTGCATATGCATCTGTTGTTGATGGTTTGGAGCTTACATGTTACTTACATATAACTTTTTTTTCCCAATCACTCTTCTCAATCTTACTTATCCCGGAGAGGGTGGACAAATTTCATTGGGGTGGGCCTGATTCCACTAGCTTTGGTCTGGGATCCACACAGAGGGCTCTATGTCCCTAGGCTATGAAGAAGACTGACAGGTAGTTCACAGCACAAGACCCCCAGATACCACATCTAAGTGACCTTCATCTAAATTATTTATGGAGTATCTACCATTTTCTTTTCTCTTTAAAGTGCAAATATGCTTGAGAGATATTTCCTTCTCATGTTGAGGCACTCAGCACGCCTCTTTTGAGGTAATATGCAGACATTATTATGGGCTATTTATTTCGTCACTTACCATGTAGGAGCTGAGCTTTAATCTTTTTAAAGCATCAGCAGATTTCCCTCTATCCCTAAATTCCAACCAAGCACAAAAGCTTCTCCATTTATAAAGTGCTTAAATGATGAATGAATTAACCAATACACTGTTACAGCACATTCACTGCATACTATCCATGACAGCAAAAACAAATAGTATTTTAAAGTCTCACAGCAGAGATGATAAAATAAAGAAGAGCACATCTGTAGCAAGAAATATTAGGCAGTCATTAAAAATCATATTAAGAAAACATATTTAATACCATGGGGGAATGCTCACGATTTATAAAGAAAAAAATATAGGCTGTAAAATCGTCCATATGATATGCTGTAAATCTGGTGAAAATGAATATGCATGTATAAAGACAAAAAGGAAAAAAATACAAAGAAGTGTAAACACTAATTTCTTAGTGGTGAGATTGCAGATGACTTTTTTTTCTTTATTTTTTTCTGCACTTTCAAATTTCCCCTGAAAGAAAAGAGCACTTTGAAGATAAAAGTATTTGTGTATTTATACGTATGTGTACTGATTCTAAAAAAGTACCAACCTTCCATTCTAAATGGCTGCATTTGCTTTATGGCAGGATTACCATGAACCTGTCTGAGGAAGTACATTCTGTCTTCAAAATGGATAACTTCAGTTCAGATCTTGGTTTTACCTATATCGGCATCCATGTCCATGTCTGACTCTTTCACATGGTACTGAAATTGATATTTCCTTCTCTGTTATTTTCTAACCTGGCCTGGGGGAAAAAGGTATTTTCACTACTCTAAACTAACAGGTCAGTGTCATTAAACATGGGCTAATCCTGTTTACACGCCCCAGATCCATTCTCAGCCCAGCAGGTACACCAACTCCTGTCCTGACAGAAAGGTCAAACCCCTGCCTGGCTGAGTTACTCAGGCAAAAACTTCTAGAATGCTGACCGGAAGGGTGCTCCTTGGGGAGCCAGCTCTGCCCAGCCTTGACAGTTCCCTCACTCAGTCCTCCTTGGAGCTCTGCATGTGCTGGGAGGGGGGTGTACCACGGGGTCCCTTCTAGCTATCACCCTACTCAAGGGTACTGGGTTGGGATGTGTGTGTGTGTGTGTGTGTGTGTGTGGCTTTTTGGGTGGAATTACTGTTTTCACAACAAACAGTAGAAAATGTGGTGAAGCAGCTGGAAGAAGGCAGCTATAAGGGGTGAGATGGGGGGCAGTGAAGGGGTAGGAAGGCAGCACTGTCCAGAGAAAATCAGTGATATCACAGGAGCTGCTTCAAGAGGGAGAGGCTAATTCCGAGTGTGAGCATTTGACATGTGAACGGGAGCATAAATTACACTACAATACTAGTCCATGAGAAAGTCCACCTTCTTGATTTCAGGTATCTAGAGAACAAGGGTGACCTCAGCTATCTGTATTTGTGGGTCCATCTCTCCCTGAAGGAGGGACAAAGTGGCCAATGATTTTCCAGTTGAGTTTTCCGAGGGTCTTAAAGCTCCCTATGTGCCACTCATTGTGCCCCACTCTCATCAGGCTCCTCCCTCCTCCAGGGAGCCAATCCTTCCAAGAAAGGTCTTGCTTCCAGAGTTACCTTGCGCCCATCATTGCCACAGTGATACTAATCTGAAGATAAAGAAAATGAATGGGACAACTGAGTTTAGTAAGGGCAGGGCATGAAGACAGGGAGTTGGCTCCCTGGTGGGGGGTAGGGACCACATGTTTAACACTCACTGAATGGGTATCCCAAACTGAGCCAGTGTCCAGTGTACAAAGCTTGAGTAATAACACCCAACACAATGGTCACGCCTGCTCCATGAGGCAGCACTCACAATGACCCTAGGAGAGTCTTCTGATTTTACCTTCACCTGAGAGTGAAAAGGTCAGAGGTGCAGGAGTTTGGCGTATTGCTCAGGGTCACTGGGTCAGGGTTGAAACTGCTTAGTGCCCATATCTGTGCTTCACACCTGTACTCTTCTGCCTCCCTCCACAAGTATTTGTGGGTTTAATGAATAAGAGAGGGATGGCAGACAGCACGGGAACACAGACTGAGGGCTCTGTAGAAGCTGGGTCAGTGTGAGATGGTAAGAAGGCTCTGAGGAAAGAATTGAGCAGAAGATGAAGGACTGTGGCATATCCAGCCCCAGGGAATGATGTCTGCTGGTCAGTCTTCACTGGGACTTTGTTGGAGCTGGTGGGATGGGGTAGAGTGCAGTATCATGAAGTGTCTTGTCTATTATTTATTTTTCCAGCTGAGGATTGGGGTCCCTCAGGCCAGGCAGCAAGTGGTTATAGAAGAAAGGATGGAGCCTGAGTTGCTCTCTCCCTTTGAGAATGCAGTCCTACTTCCCATTGGAGGTGCTGGGTCTCCCCTTGTTTAACACGCAGTATGTCAGTATGTGTTCTCATCTCTTGCCTTACCTGACTGAAAGATGAAAGCCACACTCTGGAACTGGGCAAATGGCACTGCAGAGGCTCCCTCATATACATCATTAAAACACATGGTTAACAGTCGCTTTCTGCCCTGGTGTGCTAAACTTGAAGAATGTTCCTCGCACAGTATCTCTTCCACACGCTCCTAACACCTTTACTCTGACAGAGTTAAAGACAGCTCTGAGGATTTACCTTCTTAAGGAGACGACTTGAAAAACTGAAAAGTCTTTTTCCTTTTGTGCTTTTGTTTTATTGTTGGGTGGGAAGGGTGTTCTGTTTGACAGTGGAAACCTTTGGTGTCACCCATTAAACCTCTTTACAGATTGCAAATGACTTCTTTACCTCTGTCTACCATGTGGGAGTCTGAACCCTTAAAGGAGGGGTGTAGGGTGGCAGCTTTCCTATACCAGCAACAAGGGTGCAGGACGGATGTGCATAGAAACCTTTGAGACCCAGAGGTTCTGCTCACTGTGGGCCTCCCCTGACCCTTTCTTTCACACCTGCTACCTCCATTCCCTGTCCCCCCATTTAATAATCTCTTAACATGCATGTTAGAGTCATGGATAGTGCTGCTGCTGGGAAGGTCATTTAAAAAGATGCAAGATGAGGACAGATTTTTTTTTTTTTAATTTAAGATTTTGGTGTCTATTATACATAATTGTCATGGACCACTCTAGTTATCTGGGGGTCCTAGGGATTAGGAGACAGCTCCAGACAGAGATCAAAAGGAAATCCACAGCTTTGCTTTCCAGAAAAGAAACTGGGGTGTGGACTAACTGAAGTTCCTAAAGGAGTCATACTGAAGGCTAGTTTTAAATGTGGGTATGTGAAAAAGGTTGGACTGACCATCTGTTATCAATATATCCAGTTCTAAATGAAAAGAAAAAAAACTATTGAAAATCAGTGTTGGTCTGAACTGTGCAAATCCTCTTGGAGAATGAGGCCTTTGCAGGTCCTTTGATTTCTGGCAGTAAGGGTTTTAAATGAGCTTCCAGAACACCTTCCACCTGGGTATGACCTAACAGAAAGTCTTATAACATGGAAGGGAGTACTCTCTAAGGGTGGATCTATTTTGAAACCTTAAGAATGTAGGACCAAGCATTGGTCAGATTCAGTGGTGCTCAGTAAACACCTAATGTAGATATTCTATATCTACATTATACAGCCATTAAGAATCACATCTTTGAGGAACCTTGGTGGAAAGAATAATATTTATGATACAATGAGAAATCAAAAAGATACAAAATAGATGATATAATAACATTTAATTATTCATTTGTTTATAGATTTTTCCCATCATGTACACATCCATGACCAGAGGGAAAAATCGAAAATGAGATGTGAGTGATATACAAAATTATTTTTCTTTGCCTCTGTAATTCTTTTCTGTAATATGCAAACTTCAAATATACTTTTTTTAAAAAAGAAATAAGATATACTGTTTTTAAAAAGCAACTGCCAACTCTCACAAGAATGTGCAGCCTAGCTGGCATCAGTCCACTGTTTAATTATTATTAATAAATGATAATGTGTAAAATCCTGCCTCTAGATGTGAATAATTACAGTAAAAAAAATCCATATGTCTTAGTAAACAGCCTCTGGGCCAGAGGCTTTAAACCTCATGAGCTGCATTAAAATTCATCCTGCCTGCTACATTAAATACCACTGAGGCATGAAGAGGGAATCCACACCAGTTGGTGCACGCTCCAGGCCAGGTGTTCATATCCACGGTTCCCTTCACACAAAAGGAAGGTAAAATTCCGAAGGGTCAAATGGCTAGTCAGTGATCACACGGGATGCAAAACCTTGTTCTGATTTGAAAGCTTTGTTTTTTCAATCACCATAGGCCTGGTGGAAACTCCAGAAGAAATGGAGACTTCATTTCAGACATTAAAAAACATCTTCACAAAGTATTTTGCTAGAACCTCTGATGCATGACCCAAATAACTGGGGTTTTTTTCTTATTACTTCTGTGCTCTAACATAATCCTAGTGGAAGTACTAGGGAAAATTCCAAAAGGAAACAAAATTATAGACAAGAAAGAAAAGGAAAATTGCATGATCCAACTTCTGGGAAACCACTTGACAATCTAGGCAGAAAAATTAGCCTGGTTCTCTGCCCAGTGGAGAAGGGACGCCAGTAGTGACTGGCAAGAATGGTCAGGTTCTGTCACTTCCCTTGGTCAGGAATCACTCTTCCCCATCACTGGCTGGAACCTCACCTCTTGATGGTCATTTCTTTGACCCTAGAGAGGTAATATTAAAATGTGGAAACTTTCCTCTAAGATCTTAAAGATGCTCTCCCTTTCCTCCACCCTTATTATTTAATAATAAATGACTTTCAACATTTCCCAAGAAAAGGGCCTTCTTATTCAGAGGCTCACAGTGACAAAGCATTCCCACGTCTGTTATCTCATTTGCTCCTCACAAGAAGCCTTAGGGAAGGAAAGGCAGAAGTATCCCCATTTTATACAGATGAGGAAACTGATGCACACAGTCATGCTGTCTGGGTTACTGGGTTAGACAGCGGCTTCCTCAGAAGGCACAGAGGCACTGGCCCTGAGTGGAGTGGATATGAAATTTTTGGTTGTAAATGTGACAGCAGCGTGTTCCTGGAACACAGGATACTGGAGAGGGATTCTAGGGCAGGGAAGTGGGTGAAGAACTATGGCAGTAGGAAGGCAGACTCTACATATGCCACAATATTGTAAGTGGGGAGCGCTGTGTGAACAGGGTTCCTGCCATGTGCCATTCTGTCTGTCGGTCAAGCCCAAACCAGATCCCACAGACTCTGGAAGCTTTCCTTGATTGTCCAGCACAAAGAAACTGTCATGACACCTTAAGGCTCACTGATTTAGGCCTTAGCTCATTACATATCAAGACAAGTTCTTTAAGGGAAGCTTTGTCATTCATTTCACAAATGAGGAAAATAGAGCGCAGAGAGGTTAATTGGCAAACTAATGCAATTAATTAATAAGCAGCAAAGTCTGAATTTCAAATCATACCTTCCTGGATATGTCACCTCCTGTACATTGCCAAGTGTTCCTTGACTTCTTAGCTTGAGTTTAAGTTTCCTGAGGGCAGACAACACACTCAATGCCTCTTTGGACTCCCTGCCCCTCCCCTGGGAACTCAGCAGGGGACACAAGCACAGTGGTCCTCATTAAGCACCCTCCAGTACACATCCATTGGGCTGGAACAGCGCTTGCAAAGAGGGATTTTTTTTGGCACTCTGGTTATTAGGTCTCTGCCGTATATAATTAAAACAAGAGAGAACATGAAATATATAATTTCTCCAAGCTGTAGCTTAATCAGGCATTCATTGCCATGTCTGATTCTGTGTTATGTGAAAAGAACTGCTTAGTAAGCATTTCCTGTGACGAGGCTAATCAAATACATACAGATATCCGAGAGATCTGAAAAAAGACAAATTGACCGAGCATATGGAGAGACAATGATCGCAAAGGTGTAATTCTCCATCTGAGACTAAGACATTTCCAAGGTATGAAGAATACAATTCTCTTTTCTGGCCATGAGATACTCAGGGAACACTAAGGAAGAAAGTTATGGTGCTAACTGGGATCTTGCAGCATTATGCCTCATGCTCTATCAAAAAGATGGATGAATCCTGTTACTGTTTTGGAACGGAAAGAGAAGAGAGGTACAGTTTCAAGGGTTATTCTGGGAGAAGAGGGGTGTTCTGAGACTGCTTCAGCATGTCAATCATTTAATTACCATCTTCATTGGCAGGCAAACTTAATAACTATACATGCAATATACAACTTATTACCCCATTGGGATACATTCCATTTTCCCTCCCTACACATCATTACTTTATAGCTTTGGAAATATAAAGGGCTCAAACAAATGCAGAGAGATTAGAATTTTTGATGGTGGGAATTAGCTCAAGTACTTTTGAATTAGCATGTGGCAAACTAAGCAAATAACAACAGTCCCTTTCTCCCACACTTCATTGCCAAAGCCTATATAATAATTTTAAGCTTCTGAGAAGCAGAGTTTCTGATTTCCTTTATGTAATAAATAAAGGACCATATCTCTCTGGGTTCAGCTGACATCCAGTGAAAAGAGCAAACAGCAGATCTGGGGTACTTACATTTGCATCATCATGGCTGTGGCCATTGGTCTCCACCAATTCCTTGGTACCTTTTAACTGCAAATTTTAAAGAAAAACAAAAAATGAATATGCAAGCATAACTGTTAAGTATATGAATCATCTTGTTAACTCTGATTTATCTGAGGTTGCATTGTATAAAGAAAGAGGAGAAACAGATGGAGCACATAATTCTAATGAGTCTTATAGAAACCAGTTTTAGACCAATATTTTATGAAACTTGAGGGCTGGCAAAAAAGTAAATGGGACTTGGTTATTATTTTTTTTAAATAATAAGATTAGAAAGCAGTTCCATAGGCATAAAATGTATAAAATTGGTTCTTAAGAATAATAAATGATTTCATTTCCTAGTTGGATTGCTATTAATTTAAACCCTGCAGTGTTTGCAAGTTGCCACCAGCTAAATGATGTTGTACTAACGATTATTTGTGAATGATGGATTTCTCAGTCATTTGAACATGCTGCAGTGTGACTGTACATGTCCTCCTCGAGTACGTATTTGAATGAATGACATCACCTCTGGAGGCCTAACTGGAGAAGACAGTTTGCTTCTTTTTGTAGAGGAAGAATTGGGAAGACATCTCCTTGGTCACTGGAGCATTCAAAGAAAAGCTATTTCTTAAATGAGATTTTTAACTTGTGAACATTTGAAAATACTCCTCTCTCTCAGAAGGCTTAAGAGTAATCAGTTATCAGGAGATTTCAGGAAACCTGTAATTGGCATTTTATCCTATTCTGACACAAAGCAGACCTTTGGAGGCAGAGAGCAAAGAAAAAGGGTAAGTGAGCCTCTTTGCCACTGAGCCTATTTGCCAGCACTTCCTCCTGACCTGTTCATGGTGGGAAATAAATACTTAAAATCTGAAAGGAAGTAAATTTGCATATACCACCAATGTATTTGATTCAGAACATTGGTTCTTTCTGGCTATTTGTGCGTATTAAAATGAAGGCATCTTTAGTTTTTTTTCAAAGTCATCTTAAACTCTCACCAAAAACATCACGCACCCTCCAGGCCAATAGAGGCGTTTTGCCAAAGTGGCATGAAGAATTTGTCATGCAGAATTTGAGGATGGGGGCAGCTGATTATGGAACCAAGGCTCTTTGGCTCATTGTCACATCGACTGGCTTAAGGAAAACGAACTGTCCACTCTTCTTTAGGACTACATCATAGATGTTCTTATGCGTAACAAATACAATTGATACAAAGGAATTAGAAAAGGGTGCACCATACTTAATTCCTATAGTGTACAAAAGGACTTAAAAAACTAGCTCTGCTTGTGGGGCACTGTGGTACATGCCTGTAATTCCAGTGGCTTGAGAGGCTAAGGAAGGAGGACCACAAGTTTAAAGCTTAGTAAGACCTTAGTAAGACCCTGTCTCAAACTAAAAAAATTAAAAGGGTCAAGGATGTGGCTCCGTGGTTAAGTGGCTATGGTTTCAATCCCTGGTTTCAAAACAAAAAACCCAGCTCTCCAAGCTTAACTTTTCCTTATCTTCCTCCTTTTTAACATTCCTTTGCTCATTCCACATTTGGTCCCATGACTTGTGTTTTGTGAGTTGGAGTGGGGATTGCTCAGAAGGTGGTTCTGCTCTTCTGCAGCAGAAGTAAATGACTGTTTGTTAAAGTCTGTTCCACCTTTCCACCTTCTACATGCTTATTTACCTGCATAAAAGTGCCAGTTGGCCTCTTTCTCCCTTTTGAATAAACTCCTTCCTCCCTAGTCCATGTTATCCTCCAACAGCCCTCCCTTTTGATGCCACTCACTCTCTCTCTTCCTACCTCCTGTCCACTGCTATCATCCACTCTGCTGCTCTTCAGCTGAACATCTTATCTGATGGATTTTAGGTTAATGAACAAACTCTGGATGTAGAATGTGTTCATCATTGTCAAGGAGATGAAAGGCAGGAGTCTGTGGGTGAGAGGGATCTAAGGAAGCTGCATTTCAGCACACAGGAAGGTCTAGGGCATAGAGAGTGACCTGACTCTCCCTGATGGGTGGGGAGCCAGCAATGGGAGAGTCTGCCCTCAAGATCTTGCCTTTCTGGTCAGGATTCCCAACAAGTGGCAGTTGCATCATATAGCAAAATCCAGTCTTCAGGCGGGGTTTATCTTTTTCTGTGTATGCGCCCATTTGTAAGGCCATACCTAAACTCACAGTGGACTTACACAGATCCAAAAAAATCCTCATAAAGCAATGCTGGTGGAGTTGAGGGGTTCATTTTTCAACCTGTGGGTGGGTGGCTGGCTGGCTGCAGAGAGATTCCAGGGACTTTGCATGCCGCCTTCTGAAAGGCAGACCAGGGGCAGCAGGCCAGGGGCTCTCAGGCAAACGGCTTGGTATTGGCAATAACATTCAAATGCCTTTGAATGCTGTGTCTCACTGGCTCCTTAGATTTAGGTATTCTTGGTGACTTTGCTTGAAAAGGGTCCTCACATTTAAATTAATACTGCAGATGTAAAAACATTTTCTTTTAGAAAACACTTTTTTCTCTTCTCTTGCATTTTCTAGGTCTTTCATGATTTTAGTTGTTCTGAATTCTCTTAACATTCTCCTTTTTAAAATTTAAGTCATGGAAAGTGAGATGTGATATTCCACCAATGCATGGTAGGCACTTTGCTCTTTAAAAATGCATGCCCTAACAAGACTACGTTGATACTTTCTGCACAACTCAGAATCTATTTTCATAAATGGGGTTTGGACTTCAAATCAAAATAAAGGATTCGAGTCATTAAGAGAAAAGATAAATTCACCCCTCCCCACCTCAGTTAAAACTATCTTTAAAAAAAAAATCAGGAAAGAGAGCAGAAAATAATGAAAACCCAAAGTTACGACTATCTGTCCTGGATCAATTTGGATCAAATCAGCTCCATTTTGCTAGAGACTTACAGTGATATCAAGGCGGGGTGGACAGTGATTTGGTCTCTCAGACCATAGGTCATTGTGAATTTAGTTGACTAGCGTTTTCAGTTCAATCTAACATATCTGAAATCATACAGATTCAAACTCAGTGTAAGTTACTGAGTCTTTATTATTCAAAAAAGACAACCATTACTTTTATAAAATACTTTTCTCCATAGCTCTAAAAGTTTATAAGCTACCTAATATCTTTGCTTTCTTGAAAAAAATATATATATTCCAAATCATTGAAAATATAAAAACCACTTCTAATATGACTGAGTCCCAGCTGACTAGGGCCATACTCTCTCTGCTTCATATTTTCTAAAATAAATGATCGTCTCATAAACCACTATGCGTGAATGAAACAATTTAAAACAACCTACATTTGACTAAGGAGAGTTGAGGTTACTACTGTCTGTTAATTTTTTTTTCCTCCTAATTATCGATCATTACACTGTTGGCAGCAAGTGAAGGCCAGAAATCAGAAAGCTTCTCAAGGACTTTCCTGGCTCCTGCAGCACAGACAGTGTGGCTTAGATTTCACTCTGCTGCCTGTGGAGTGATCCATCTTACCCTGCTGTAAGACAATATTTTCCATCCACCTATCAATGTCAGGCTACACTTTCATATCAAGAAAAGCCAGAATGAAATGATCAGATTTACAAACTTCATATAAAAGGTTTGTTGCTTGTCGTGGTCAGATAAGTGCTCTGATGCACACGGGGAAGAAACTTTTTTAATGTTGCTATGAATCAGTCCTTCTTACTCATAAGTCTGTGGGAATATCATGGGTTATGCTAAATTCATTTTCCTCACTATTAGACTTAAGAGGAAGCTAGCAGCTTACTTTGAAATATATCTGCATTGCCATTATTTTAAAACATCATCAAAATTCATTTGTCATCTGGAAGAAACATTCACACATGAGGGTGGGCTTGGGTGATCTAAGTAAATGCAGGGTGAGGACAGAGAAGTTGAGGGTAACAAATTCCACAAAGCAAAGCTGCCAGTAGGATTGACAGGGTACAGGCTAATTACTCCAGGGATGACCTCAGTCACGCCTGTGTGGGTGATGTGCTCGGGCTGTGCCAGGGATATCTGACTTGATGTGTCAATCACAGCATTTTCTCAGTCACTTACTTGTTCCTGGAGGACTTTTAGTAATGCTTGTGTGTGAGACTGCTCTTCCTTTGCTTGTTCCAGTTCTGACTTTTTGTTATTTAACTCCTCCTGGATGGTCAGCAGTTGCTGTAAAGTTAAAGGATATTTAGCATAATTAGGATGGAAGACCGAGAGAATGCAAGAGACTCAACATATTCTCAGAATGACAAGGAGATTTGTACATGTCTTAGATATTCATCCAGACCTTGGTTGCCTTTTTGGGCATGTGTTGCCCCCACTTAATGTCAGGAGCATCACCATCTTGGATGCACTATTAGGCTTTTTGTGTTATTGGTGCATGAAACTCATTTTAGAATTTGTGAGAGTACCACAGTATTTCTCTGAACAAATGCACATTTGTAAAAATATGTTGAATAGTGTTAGTAAGCAATATGCTGATGGATGAAGAAACTAAAGATTAATAAAAATGTAATCAGTCAACTGGTCCAATTTGCTACATTTTACATAAAACAGTACAGCTGGGTTCACAGTAGGTGTGTAGAGCTACTTCACCAAGTGGCAGGGACCACAGAAGATCCTTTTACTTTCTCTGTTATGATGGTGATGTTTTATTAGATCAGCAGGACTGAAGTCCAAACTGCAATCAATATATCAGCCGAGAAAACTGCTGATATAAGCTGTCAAAACACTAAGCTATGGCCTACACTGCTATTTTTAAGCAGGCCACAGAAGGTATTTTTTAAGCCTTGAGCTCTTCTTGCCCTATCAACTGTAACTCATGCGGAGGCTTGCCCCGTCTGCCCAAAGCCCAGCGCTGCCCTGCACTGACTCTCTGGGACTTGGCTCTGTGTTAAAATACACATAGGCTGGAGAATATATTCAAAAGCTTCAAAACAGGCCCCAGAAAACAGCTATGTCTGTTCAAAGCTTCAAGACAACAAAGGACCCATTTAAAAAGACAGGAGAGCACTTTTCCTGCTGCCAGGCATAACCAATGCTGCATCCATGATGTGAAAGTGCTGGCGTATTCCTGCCCTCCAGGGACCTGTCTCCCACATCCAGGCTGCTTCTTCAGGACCTTGACAAGCTGGCGGCAGAGTTGCCTGGCCAGTTTCTAACTACAAGAGCCTGAAGAAACACTGGCACTGGACTTCTCGTGCTTAAGCCTACCAACTGGAAGGATTAAATTAAATCTTTAAAACGACTGGGTTTGGGGAACTTGTGGCATAGCAAGTGCTCAGAAGACACACTGTGCTTTCCTTGGGACTTGCTGGTGCTGGTCATTACTTGGGTAGATTCAATAACATACTTTGGGTTTCTTTGTCATAAACAGTTTTTTCCATACAATCTCCCCAAATCTCAGCACCTCCCATTCTACCACCCGTCCATACCACCATCCCATGAAGGGGTCACTTCGCCCGCAGTAGATCCTTTAACAGTCTGTGTGATTTAATTCATGCATCAAAGATTAAAATACAGCAAGTAGGGAGCCCCTGTTGTCCTTTGGCACAGTGACAAGATGACGACTGCGTCTGCACTGTGGGGGATGACCCTGTTCCTTCATTCTCATTCACGACTGACCCCAGAGCAGGCCCAAGAGAGTTGGGTGCTCTGACTTCAGCTGTTGCTGAATTAATTCTGACTTTTTGGTAGAAAATTTAAAATCTAATCTTTAATCCTCCTTTCAAAATGAGGGAAATGAAGGATAGTAAATTGTCTTTAAAGGTAGGTAGAGCTTATATTTGCTCATGGCAGTGCTTGAGGTGGTAAAATTTAGAAACTGCTGATGTCTAGTGACATCATTTCTGTCCCTGTGTGTGCACAACAGAACACCAGGAAGACAATAGAAACGAGGCTGCACAAACTCTGGACACAGAAGCAGCTCACAATATTTCCCTTTACAAAAAACCTTCCATTTAATTTGGCAACTGTACATGAAATAGGGTCACTGACACTGTCTCTGGGTGAGGAGGTTTTTGGATCTTTCTTTTGGTTTTGCTTGTCAGTTTCCTGGCATATCTGCAACGAGCAAACACTACTTTAGTAATGAGAAAAAAAAAAAACAAATGAACTTAAAGTTGGGGACAAGACAAAGAAAGGAACACTACTTGGATACAAATCCACTGGAGTCTTCCATTTTATCCACTCGTTCACGACTCTTCATGCTGTTAAAAGATACACTCCCTCCCCTCCCCTACTTCCTGTTTTAGCTTCTATCCTGTCTCATTCTTCCTTGGACTCACACTTGGATTTTTTAAACAATCTGACTGTATTAGTCAGCTAGAGTTACTATAAGGAAACATGACAGGCCGAGTGGTTTAAATAACAGAAACTTTCTCTCATGGTTCTAGAGGCCAGAAGTTTGTGATTACCCCTCTGCCCTTGGTTACCTTCTCTATGGCCTTTCTCCATTATTCTCTTCTTTTATTTTAATCTATAGTTTTTTTTATTTGTTCTTTTTAGATATACATGATAGTAGAGTATATTTTGACATATTAAACACACATGGAATACAACTTATCCTAATTTGGATCCCTTTTTTTTTTTTTTTTTTTTTTGTGATGCCGGGGATTGAAACAGGGCCTTATGCTTGCAAGGCAAGCACTCTATCAATTGAGCTATATCCCCAGCCCTAGAATCCCATTCTTGTGGTTGTACATGATGTGGAGTTACACTGGTTCTGTATTCATACATGAACACATAGGAGAGTTATGTCTGGGGATAATACTTTTCAAATAACACAGCTTCTCTATCGTCATCACTCACACGTAGGTAATCACTTTCATGGTTTAGAACGTTTAGGTTTTCATTTGCATGTATTTTATGGGTTTGCCATATATCTTATCATTTACTATGTTGTCAGTAAGCATCATGTTTTTAGAATCCATCCATGTTAATATTCTATAGATCTAATCATTCTTTCTAATGGCTGCCTAGTACATTCTAGGGGTATGATGACCCGGTTTTACCAAATCCACTGTCTCAGTGAAGGACACTCAGGTTATCTCCAATTCTCCCCTCTCTACACTGGCTGCCGTGGAACATGCTGGTGTGTGTTCCTTTAGGTACTGTGGGAGAATTTTCCTGAGACACATCCAGTGGTGAAACTGCTGGGTCACAGGGCTGCCCTATGGGGCCCTGTACCCACATTGCCCCACAGAGTGGCTGCAGCAGTGCCCTTACCCGCCAGTGTTCCCCAAGAGCTGCTGTGTGCCACAGCCGCAGGAGAGCCTTGTTCAAGCTTTCCCATTTTTGCCAGCATTAGAATATAAAGATTCTTCACCTTTAAGAAAATTCTATTCTTCTTGGATCCCCTGTGATTACAAGCATCTTATCATGTGCTAACAAGCTTTGGGGTTTTTATTTACACTTCTTAAAAAATAGTCAAGGCCAGTGGTTCTTGATTCTGGCCATCCTCTAATATTATCTAGGAAGTTTTCTTTTCTTTTTTTTAAATACTAATTTCTGGGCCCCACGGAAGACCAATTAACTCCACATTTCTAAAGGTGGGATGCAGGCATTGATTGCTTTTCTAAAACCTTCCCAGATAATGCTAATGTGTAAGTAGGGATGAGAACCTCTGTCTCTTTCAGTGCACATTTAATCCTCAGTCTGCTGCAAAGTGACCTCCATCCCTAGCCCTCTACTTAAACTCTTCTCACTAGCATCAAGAATGCTTTGGTAACTGTCAGCTCATGAGGCAGGGCCTTTTCTTCTTGCCATATGCTCTTTTCAGTGATCCTATTCATGCCCATGGCTTCAGCCACAGACCTCACAGGCTGGCACTTTGTAGAGCTCACATTATAACTCTGCCTCTCTCTTACTGCTCGCCAAACTCTTAACTGATTGCTTCAAACTGTGGCTGTCAGCACATTCTCTCATCCCTCGCATACCCCAAACTTCCTCCCCCGGATGCACTGTGAGGACCTTTAAGTCTCCAGTTCATCACTCTCTAAAGCCTGCTGCCTATTCCTCCATGCTTTCTCCATCCATCCTCGCTGCCATAGTTACCACAACTCTTCTCTGGATTGTGCCTGTCCCCCTAACATTCACTACATACCACCCCAGAATTAAAGTGTCCCAATGCTTAAAAATACAGTTACTTTAGTTAACCACTGAACTTCTTCTCATTCTTCCCTTCCCCAGACATGCCAGGTCCTTCCATGACAAGCTTACTCCCTAGCATTCTGCTAGGCAGATTCTGACTCAATCTTTGTGTAGCTGAAAAGAGCCCATCCTTTAGGCACATGTGACCACTCACCAGGGTGCATGCTCAGACCCTACAGCAGGAACTTGGTTTCATTCTCACTTACCCCTCTGGTACAATGCCCTTGTCCAAGGCAGAACCTGCACAATTATACGCAGTAGGCTTGGGCTCTTCCTCCAATCACTCAAGAACAAATAGCCATCCACCTTCTATGCTCCCAAAGTATTTGCTAGTATGTCACATTTCATACCTCTCTCTCCAATCAGACCACATCCACCAATGGGAAGATCAAAATCCAACACATGGTAGGGAGCAATTAATGAGTAAATGTAGGGATGAATGAATGTCTCTGGTTTCCCTACTTTATGGGATTAAATCATGATTAGCAAACAACAACAAAACTACCTGAGGTAGTATCACTGGGTAACTTATTGTTCTAGACATACAAATACATAAAGCTTTCAAAGGAAAATAGAAGCTCTATTGAAGACATTTTGATTCATTGCTCTGGTAGTTCCAGATATCCTAATCTGAATAGGAATATTTCTTTAAAGGTTAAATAATTCCAATCAATGAGTTTATAAGTATGTAATTTATTCTCCATAAACTACCAAAAAGAGAACAAAACCACCAGTAGAGGGGAAAATAAAATCAACACCCTTGGACTGCTCTTTGCAGTCTACAAAATTAATGCTTTCTTTTGTTTACGAAGTATAAACTCATGAATCTAATATTTACATATTCAAAACAGCGGTGATTCAAAACTGCTATTCTTCATTTGACTAGATACCCTATAAAAACAGTGAGATAGTTCACAACCAGATAATTTAAATCAGCCTTTCTGGTCCTTTTCATTGAAATTTATGAGACTGTATAATATTCTTTCTGGCTGGAATTTTTAAGTACCAACGTGTCTCAATTATAGAAGTTCACAAGCAGCTAGAACTTAATCAGAAGTGTCTCCTGGCTGGATTGGCTGACTGCAGCATAATTTTAATTTAACATTTGAGAGTATGGCATTAAACAGATGCACAATTACATTCTTTGGTGGTTACAACTGAATGTGTTCCAATTAGACAATTATCCATATGCCAATCAAGTGGAAACACTCTGGTGGACAATAAACAGGTAAATAAATGCCGTACCTGACACATCTTGGTATTTCCAGGTGACTGATTTAATAGGATCATTTGTAAAGCTCTTTGGGGATATAGACTTCCATGTGTAATGGGTCTTTCTTTCTGACAAATTCAAAGAGCATTACAAATGTTATTTGGAGCCCCAGAATAAGTGAGGTCACATTTCCATTTTTACAGATGGGAGAATCATAGGCACACAGAGGCTGAGTCATATACCTGAGGTCACAGTCTGGGAGAGACCTACCACTTGCACAGCTTAATGTTCCTCCTTCAAATTGTGCTTCTACCTTGGCAACCACACTGTATCATCAATTTTAAATGGAAAGCAGGACATGCCAAACTTAAAACCCTCCTAGCAACAACTTCTGCCTAGGCACTGATCACTCCCACTTATAAGTGAGATGTGCCATTGTGTGCACCTCCTGAGCCATGTGGTGGATTTAACTTTCCTTTAGAAGCTGTGACCCCAGGCTGGGGATGTGACTCAGTGGTCTAGCAGGCATGTGGCTTTGGGGTTTGAGCCCAGTACTAAAAAGAGACAAAAAAACTGTAACCCCTTCCTGTGTTTTATTTCTTAAATCTTATAGTTTTGTTACCAGGGTGAAGATTTTTATACAGTTAACAGATTACATAAGGTTAGATTCCAAGAAAATCATAGATGGCAGTGTAAACACTCTGTATGAA
This sequence comes from Glaucomys volans, assembly GCA_020662805.1. NCBI lineage: Eukaryota > Metazoa > Chordata > Mammalia > Rodentia > Sciuridae > Glaucomys > Glaucomys volans. The sequence goes on along the minus strand of JAJEJO010053365.1, from coordinate 51,301 downwards.
ATACACCAGCAACATGGCATTATAAGCTGACACAGGAATCTGGTAGGTTAATGTGTGGCTGGGGATAGCAGTGGTGGTTGGCACAAAGTAGAGAAGACCCTAAAATAGAACACCGATTTTGTGTTTTCCAAGGTGGCAGAGGACTAAGGGCCCTCTCTAAATTTATGCTGCTGGCAGGTCAGGAAACGCTGTTTTGTTAGGTCAGGTAATTCTTGACACCAACACATGCACCCACCTCCCTCCCTCCCTCTCTCCCTCTCTCCCTCTCTCTCTCTCTCTCTCTCTCTCTCTCTCCCCCCTTTCCTTCAGAATTTCCTCAGTAGTGCTTGGCTCTCTGTTCAGTTCTAAAGCAATCTGCTAATATTCATTCATTCTTTCAATCAGCTTTGACTTTCCTATGTGCAGAGTGCTGGGCTGGGTAGCATGGAAGCCACAGAGCAAACGACCTTAAGGACCCACCCTGTCCTCAAGACGCTGGGTCATGAAGATGCTAATTAATTAGGGAAGCAAGAAATACTCTTCAAAATAGCTACAACCAATGTTGCTTTCATAGGAACCCAGGAGGTTTGGGGGAATCAGTTTCAAGGAAAGGAGAGCAGGCTCAGGGGGATCCACTGTGAATCACAACCTGTTCTACCTATTGGAGGTAAGCCACTGAATATCATGATAGGAACCTGGAAACCTGTGAACTCACATCAACTTAAATTCTATATGTTTTTGCCCCTTTGACTCGATTTTAACAGATATTATTCCATCTCCATAACTGCTGTAAATCAGATGCCCTACTCAGGAGGACATGCCTTTAAAGCTAGTAAAACATCACCTAAGGAAATGAGGCCAAGGACTTCCAAAGGCCATGTGGGTGTGACTGTGTCTGCCTGGCTTGGTCCCAGGAGCACTTTCGTCCTCTGTCTCTCTGGCGATGCCTGCAAGCATCCCACCTCATACTGTCTGTCCACCCTGTCTCCAGTCCCATTTCTCTGACTTTTCAACCTGTAATCTGAACCCCATCTGTGGCCAGCTCTGTCAGCTCCACATCCTGCCAGTCTTGAGTAGGGAGAAAATCCCCTTAACCCCTCCCCCTTGGTACCATCCTTCACCCTCACATCTCTCCTGCCCTCCAGACCCTCCAACCGTCCATCCTGTTTCCATTCTGACTTCAGACTGTTGAGAAACATCAGCCACAAGCCCTCCTGACGGTCTCCCACCTGTATTTGTTTTACTTCTAATGCTCAGAATCCTGAGCCAATCCCTAATTTTTAGGGAAAGCCTGAGGTGTGAAAAAATCAAGTGCACATCAGAACGGCCTAGGAGGAAGGCTTTGCCTAAAGGCAAAACATCAAATGGTATTTCTGAGAAAGGAGAGAAACCTGGCTCAGGGGAAGGACCATCATTTACCACCCAGTTCCTGCAAAGTTCACGCTTCTCCTTGGGAAAAAAAAGAAGTGAACAAGCTTGAATTTTCTCATCACAGGGGGTGGTAAGACTACTCAAGATCTATTCTAGTTGAAAATGTCATCTGCCTCCACCTGGGGATGAAGCTGCACTTCAATTTATGCCAACGTATGAAAGTAACTATGCCTGTGGCCTCCCTCCCTCAGGCGTGCGACCCCTGGGGGAGGAACATGGCTTGGAGGGAACTCCACCATTCCGATGACTGATACCAGAACCCTGGATCAGAGAAATGAAATTGTGTTCAGAGCTAATATCCTATTACACCAGGCTATACATATTTAATTCCTTGGGTCTTTCCTCATAAATCAATTCCTCCAGGCCTTTAATCTCGTCAATATCTTTTCTGATATTGAATTTTAAATGCCATTCTCATTGCTAGGCAGAAAGGCAATCTCTTGTTCTTGATGGGATCAGGTTTCATTTACAGCCAAGGGACACCTGGAGCATGGTCCTAGCCCCTGACCCTGCTGCTAAGATCTGAATGTCAACCAGAGCAAAACAACCCAGGTTTAGTCCTGCTGGCAGAGGTGGGAGGGTAAGGAGGGTAAAGGTGGGCAGTAGGGTGGGGGTTGCCCTTCGAGAGGTCAAGACCATTGACCATGGGGTTGTGCCTATCAGTACCCTGGGTGCCTGAGACAGCTAATAAGAAAGCAGAAATAAGTGTTTTTAAGGGTCTGGGCCCAGAGGATGCCCGAGGCAAGAAATACCCTTCTTCCTCCCATGGGCTGCATGGTCAGGGACTCCATTCCCCAGGCCTGAACTGAAGCATGCATAGTGTACGTACTGAGCGAGCTCTCCTAGGATGTGCAAGACGGGAGGAAAGCAATACTAGGGAGGAACCCCAGAGAACAGGGACTGACAGCTCAAATATTTTCAGGTTCCCTAGGGCTGGTCTGTGATGCAGAAGCACTTTCCCTGCTGTAGAGAGAGGGGAGAGAACTCCAGAATCCTTTAAGTCATGCAATTTTCCAAATGGAGGCAAGAGTGATTTTTATCAGTCTGCAAGAGCCACAGGGAGGTTGTAAAAACACAGGAAGCTACGGAGATGCAGATCTGAGGGTCTAAGTCTGTAGGAAGTGGTGTGGTCCCAAGGGTAGGGCCTGGGGACTGTCTGCCTGGGGGTACAGTGGTACTGAATTTTGAGACAGTAACAAAACTAACTGAAGGTCCATCCATTTATTATCACAGTACATCAACAATTCTAAGCAAAATCAGTAATGAAATATTCCTTCCTCATACAAATCTTCAGCTGATTTAAATTCTAAACAATTATTACCAGAACTGTTGAAATTTAGCAACAGATACATCATCGTCAAATTAGCCTATTCCATCGTTTACTCTTTCATGAATATATTTTATGTTGAACCAAATTTGCCACATTTCTCAACCTTCTCCCCTCCCTCACATGAGGACTCACCTATACTCGTTTTGTTTTTTTTTTTAAACTCAGAATCTTTTGAGCTTGCTTTGGACACAGCATTTCCAGAGTCCCTCGAGCACTACACAGATCCTGCATTTTAGCAGTAGATTAAAAATAAACAATGATAGCACACTTACTAAAAGACGACAAACTTGAACTTAAGCTACTTGGATTCATTCCACAGGTTTGCTTCGAGAATTTTTACATTTAAATTTAAAACAGTAAGATAGAAAACTATGAGTTGTATTGTTCTTGATAAGTGCTAATTTTAGTTCCTATGTGAAACACCTTAACTGAATTTCAATATTTAAAAAGCTGAATGTATTGTTAATTGTTAGCTTTAAAGAAAATGTTATATATGTGGCCTAATTAGCAGTTGCCTAAACTGCCTTTTGCATTAGGTTTTATTAAAATTCACTTACTACCTAGGTGGCAATAATTTACATATAGTATTATGTTAACTGTAATCAAGGATCAAAGTTCAAACTCTTAGGTGGATTAATGAAAACTATTGAATGAATACTTTTTTTCATTGTACTATAATATTTTGTTCTGGCTTGGATACATATGAAGTTCCATATATGAAAAATTTCAGTGTGCATTTCTTTCCTGGTCATTATCATCATTCATATTACTACATGATTATCATTGAAAGCAATGTCATTTAGAGAAGGGGAAGGTTTTAAAAAGGATTCTCTCCTAGTGTTAAATTGCACTAGGTGCAAAATTATCAACTATGTATAGGGCAACCAGGTGCTCAAGAGAGGGAGATCATGACCTTGGACTGGGAGCTGGAGGAATCTTTCATTAGACATGGTTTTAAAGACCACTGCCTTTGCTTGAATATACCCCTGGGAGGGACTTATATGAAAAACAGATGCTTCCTGGTATTCATATAAACCAGTGCAATTACCAGTGATGATATGCTATATCGCACTAAGGCAACAACCTAAGAAATATATCTCAGGATTGACAAAAAGGCAAAAAAAAAAAAAAAAGAAAAAAAAGAAAAAAAAAGAAGGCAAATGTCAGTATTTCAGAAGTTAGACTGATTAGCTCTCCTGTGGATTTGCTGTGCATCCTTGAACAAGCCAGTTTGCTGCCCTAGACTCCTCTTTTTCCTAAAGTTTCTACTCTCACCACTGTCTCATAAGGAATAACTTCTCATCTGCAAAGCAATGCACCAATTAATTTCTTGAACACTGAACACAGGAAAAGCAGATGCAAATGTAGTTCAGAAGGCTCTAAAACCCATTTTCTCTTTTTTTCAGATGATTTTTCTTTATAGTGTAATTTGCAGGGTCATCTTAGCTTCCTCATTTTCACTTTCTTCACATATAAAATAAACAATACTTACCCTTGGGATATTGTGACATTGAAGAACATCCATTAAGTGTGTGAAGCTCCTTGAATGGCAAAAGACACTGAGTTAAATCAAAGTGCTGTCATTATTCTCTTTGCAAAAATGGAGAGGGAAATCCAGCAAGGTCAAGTGAATTTTAACTAACCTGAGTGGGCAGTGCCAGGGATTAATATTCACAGAGAAAGGTATGTTGTTGGCCCCTGCCTAGCTGTGCTGGTTACCCTCCTTCAGCCAATTTCAAAGCACAGACCAGCCAACCTGAATTAACATCATTCATGCAATTCATAAAAGAAGATGTCAAATGCCTTGCTGAAGTAGGAATAGATACAAGTCCTATTCTCCCCATTGCCTGTCCTGGCAATTCTGCTGCAACTGATAATCTAATTTGCTGGGATTTATTTATTTTTATCACTCTTTTTGCAATTATATGAGGTGGTTATCACCCCAACCTCTGGGCACTTGTACAGTTGTTAATGTAGAAATTTAAAACATTAACATGTTTTCCAGCTGGGTTGGCTCATTTACCTCAATCAAACAAGAACCTGATTGAACAGCTGGGTCTTGCGATGTGCCCTAAAGGCCAACAGAGACTGGTTCTTTGTAGGGGTTATAACAGTCATGATCAGAGATGACAGCTAGAAAATTCTGTATGGGTGACTTGTGACCAAAACCTTGTGGCCATTCTTAGATGTGTTTTTCACTAGCAATCAGGGCCTCATCAAGGTTAGCCCCTGGAGACTCAAACTATAATTCATTTCAGCATCATTGGCAACATATATTAACACCATCACTAACCTTTTTGGTTGTAGAGGAAAGCAGCTTTTGACTTAATGGGTGTGGAATAAGGATGTGTGTGGGAGTCTTTTAGCTGAATCTTACTGGTATTGCAAAGACCTAACATATTCTGCAGATAAAAGAAGAGAGGAAATACAACTGAAGGTCTTAACTAAGGATGGAACTGTTCTTTATTCTGGATCTAGATAGTCCCTTATCACCTAACACTTAACTCCAGATAATGGCAGAACTTTAGTAAAAACAGTTCAATGATTACAATATTTCCAATTTTTCTTGGTTAACACAAGTTGACATTTTAAAGACTTGGAGATTCAGATATCTAGCTAGGGGCAAGATAAAGAGAGGAATATATTTCCTGAACTTTTTGAATCTTAAGGTGACTCTGGGACAAACTTCATAAATAAATGGGCATATTCATCTATCATAGGAGAAGTGAGAGGCAGAGAGTCTGCTCCTTCCCCCAAAGTTTCCAAGGTATTTTAATACATTTAGGCTGGCCTGGAACCCCACAGTTCAGGATTCTTAGGGTAGCAGTACCCTTGGAGGTCTCCGAGTTTTACCTGTTGTCAGCTCCAGAGTCAGGTGAGGGCTGTGGCGAACAAGACTCCTTTCCCTGAGTGGTTTTTAACAACCTGGCCTTGTTGCAGCTGCTTAGCCTCTGAACTAAACAGATTTGTCCTGCTTTGAACTGCAGACACTCTTAAAGGAGAAATAACGATAACAGCAGCAGTAACAGAAAACCGTAACAAGTATTGTCATTGTGAAAAGTGCCACATATTCTTATTAGCTGAGGCTGAGGTTTAACTGGTAAAATACAATACAGCATCACCATCTTGCATAGATCACAAATGTGCAGACAGAAAATTACCATCTTAATCCAAACTTCTCTACTTCTAAAACATTAAACACAGGAAACACTAAGGAAGTGAGCTGAATTCCTCAGACCCTTTGCAATAAATGGTGTTGGTATGGCCACGAATGATAACAGTCAAAAAAGGTTCTCAGGTTACAAAAATGAAGAGAACTAAACCTATAGCTTCACAATTCCTATCGCTATCTCACACACTGTAATAAAGAGCTTCTCCAGCCTTAGCCACCCCTGTTCCCAATCTGCAGCTACATGCAGTTTCATATCACATGTGGGATGTCTACCCATGTCCTTTAGTGACAATTTCAAGCACGAGTTTTGCTGAAGGCAGCTCAAAGTTCGGTTCCTAACAATAAAGATGCAGAAAAGACAATCATCCATGCAATATGGATACTTAAGTTTGCATTACAAGAGATAGAATAGCAAAGTTGTTGATGCCTTCTCAAAAGAACAGGGAAACCACATTTTTAGGGTCTGCTACAGGCTTGGTGCACCATTGGGTTTTTGCTTCCAGATGACAACTTGAAAATGTAAATCATGATATAGAGCCAAAGATTATATGCAGTTATATTCTAGTCCAAGTAATTAAAAAGAATTATATCTGGATTAATTTAGAAGGGTTTTAAAAAACCACATTTTATCACCAAGTTCGCTGTGGAGAACCTTTATCATGATAAGAAAGTTCTCTATTCCAAACTTCATTTTTCTTTGGTTGTTTTAGTTGTAAAGCGTGATTTGATATTCTTCAGCTACTAAAATGATTATATTTCTCCAGTTTAATCTGTTAATGAGATAAATTCCATTAACAGACTTTTCTAATGTTGAACCAACCTTGAATTTCTGGAGTAAGTCCAATTTTGTAGTTTATAAAATACCAAATTAAAATTTTCTTTCTTTGAAGGATTTAAAGTCTATATTCATAAATGCTATTGGTCTGTAATTTCCTCCCTGTTTACATGGTCCTTGTCCTGAATAGTATCAAACCTTCTGAATTAGTTGGGAAGGATTGCTGCCTCCTCTGAATGAGTTTGTAAAAGATTGGCAGATTACCCTTGTATAAGGGTAGAATTTGCCCCAAGAAGCAATTTTGTATCTACTGTTACTCATTTAAAGTTTTTAATTTTTCCTCTAAGTTCTACCTTAAATATATACCACAAACTCTAATATACTGTATTTTAATTATCAATTGCCTCTAAACATTTTTAAGTTCAAAGTTTAATTTCTCTTTGGATCTAAGGGTTTAGAAGTAAGCTGTTAACTTTCAAACATGTAAGATTTAGCCATCCATTTTTGGCATTGATTTTTCTTAGTTTTACTGTGGTCAGAAAATGACACCAATCTTTCGAAATTTGTTGAGATTTACTTAAAGGCCTAGTACAGGATTAATTTTTATAAATATCTCAGGTATATTTGAAAAGGACAATTTCCTGTATATGTCCTGGAGACCAACACTATAGTGGCCAAGTTCTGTGAGTATACTTTATTGGTACAAACATAGGTTGTCACAGCAGGAGGAACTAGGAACAGCAGAGCTGCTTAGAAAAACGTCCAGATTCCCTGATATATTCTAGGTCTTTCATGTAAAGACTGGAATTGTGTGTTCTTGTCCTTCAAGTGTACATCTATGATATAACCTTGTGTTTTAATATTAGGCAAAACAATTAGGAAAAATTTTAAGCACTGCGTTGCCTGGTCTGCTTCTCAGTTATCTTTACTAAACCTCCCTTCCTTGATACGAATGGTGCAAATAAAAATGTCTTCTCCCAGGACTTATCAGCTCTTCAAGCATTTGGATAGAAAGAACCTTGCTGGATCAGAAATATCTGGAATCAAACACACACACACATGGCATCGATGCTGATGCAGGACCTATTTCATAGGGTTCTCGCTCCTGGGCAACCAGCTTACGCTGGAAAAAACCAGTGACTGACAGGATCCCCAGAATCTTCACTCCAGCAGAGCCTGTTAATAACTTCTGCAGAAAGGATGACTTGATCTGTCCTTATAATTCAACAGACTTCTCAAAAATCCAATCTGTTCCATCCATGAGATGACACTGTTTATGTGGGGACAAGTGAGGAAAGTAGCAGAGCCTGAGAACCAGGGGACTATTCAGAGTGTTCAGTCACTGAGGATAAATGTGTACTGACTCAAGGAGCCATTCATTCATTCATTCATTCATTCATTCATTCATTCGTATAGTTCCTGGGTATGAACCACTAAATAAGCCATAAAAGACTGGTTTCAGATATCAGGATGAGTTTCAGTTCCATTCAGTATCAGAAGAAAAAAAGAAACACTTACCTAACATATGGAAAAATCATAGCCCCTATGTCCCAACTCACAAAGTCAGATACAAATAAATGTGAAAGAAAAAGATTCTCAGAATGTGGACAGGCATGAGGGGCTAAGAGTCAGGGGCCCTGGTAGTGGGAGGGGAGATGAGGGTGAGGGGCTGGGCTTAGCTCAGCGACTTGACTTCTCAATTTGATTGAAACTATGCAATAAATGGGTGGAATTAGGGGCTCACTAAGGCCCTTCCTTGTTCTAACATTCTGTATTTTGCATTGCTCATGCTGGAAGAATAATGGTAAAAATATCCTTTCTAAATTTTATATCTAAAGCAAAATTCCCATTATGATAACATTTTACTTTCTTTTCCTTTTTTTTTTTTTTTTAACTGTGATTGGGTTGTGTAAAAACAAGCATAGGTTTCACAAGAGAAACGGCTAGCAAATCGTGGACTTTAAAATCAGGCAAGTCATTCTCCAGCTTGGCTAAAGACTGACCTCATCATGAAGGACCCAAGGGCCCAAAAGGAGAAAAGACCAAAGCTAGAGGCTTTCCTTACATCTTCTTCTGAACTTTATCAGTTCATATTACCAAAGGTAGAGTGACAAAACTCTATCTTGAGTACCCCCTTTTCCTTCTCCCCAAGTAATGAAAAGGAGGACTGCTGGGGGGAAATGGTAAAGAGAAACTCAGAAGGACAGATCTCTTGTGAAGTCTACATTTAGGCCATTACTAAGACTTTCCTGACATAAATTGTGAGTAGCACTGAAGAAATAAGAAAACAGGGAAGAAATACAAAGGACAGAGAAAAGAGAACAAGGTGTATAGACAATGAATGAAGGACAAAACCGCAGTGCGCCATTGTGTTTAAATATCTGGAAGTGCACAGTGCACCATCTTGGTAAATCACTTGCTCAGGATAAAATATAAATCTCAGGTGGAAACAAACATATCCGATGTGGAAATGAGAGTTTCCCTCCTCACCAGGGAAACCCCCTCTGACCTAATATCTGAGTGATACCTGGCTTTAAATAAATGAAGGTGGTGATGATGGTGAACGCCTAAGAAAAGGACTTGTGGATGTGTGGCAGAACCGCAGGGCAAATTAAGAGAACAAAAGGAAGACTAAGATAAAGTTCTGAAAAGACCCCAGATGGTCTTTCATTTTAAAACCTTCACAGTGCAGGTGTTTTCACCGATCAGACGAGAGAAGTGGGTGGTCTACCAAGTGAGGACCAGATTGGGCACTAACTCTAAGTTTCCCCTGATGACTATTCAGGGTGCTTTGTTAAACAGAGGAGAAAACATAATCTTTAACTAACCATCGAACATCTTGGAAGCGATTTCCCAATTCCACACTTTGGTTACAGTTCCAGAAACTTTAACTATGTTTGGCTATCCCACTGCTCAGTACTTAGAAGTGATTGACACTGTATGTTTCCAGGTACCTACAGAGAAGGACTGGAAGGAGACATGCAGATGTTAACAGATCTGGGTAGTGGTGGCTCTACGGATGATTTTTGTTTCCTATTATGTTTCTTTTATGTTTCCAAGTTTTCTGCATTGAGCATGTGTTTTTTAGCGAAATGGAAAATAGAACAAAAACTAAAATGACAAACCTGGCTCAGGAAAAAGACAATCCCACCTACGTTTCTCTCCCTTTGTGTATTTTCTTATCCAGATAAACAGGAGTTTTTTCTGACTCGTTCTTTGTTTCCAAGTTATGTTCCTTTGCCCACGCCACATCACTCCCCGCTTCCTCTTCACAGCCTTCACTTCTGATGAGAAGGAAATTGGCCCGTCTTTCTAATCCCCCAGTTGCCTCTCCTAACCAGCTGCATGCAGAAGGCCCTGGAGCTCAATGCCCTCCCAACTGCAGCCCGATTGGAGAGGCGGATAATTGCATGACTCTGGCTGGGAGCAGGACACCTGCTGTATGCAGGCAGCCATGGTGCTGGCAGGGTTCAGGGCTTCCATGTGAAGGAGCAGGCTTCTGTGCACTGGCAGGCTATAAAGAGAGAAAGTCAAGGCCGGACCATCAGGATTCATTTTAGCATCCATTGCTGGAAGGAGGGAGACAGCAGTGGTCAAGCAGAGTAGAAAGCTAGGATGTGTCTGCGGCAGAAGTCTGTCTTGATTTACTACATTTAAGGAAAGATCCATTTCTCTATAAATCTGGTACTCAGAGTGTGATATGGCCTATAAGTCAGGAGGCAATTTCTAAAAGAGGTGGTGAAAGGGAAGGTCATTCAAAGGTGATCCAACCACTGCTGCTGGGGGAGTTGGGAAACAGAGTTCCTCTAGCCCAGGAATGGCTGCAAGTCAACTAGAGATTCAGGATTTCCCATGCAGATGTCAGAGAAAGCCGCAGAAGGCAGAAGCCAGATGATTGTAATGGTCTGCAGGGCAATGCCATTATTTCTACTCCTGGCTCCTACATTGATTCGTCTGCTGGCCTCATTATTTTTAGAAGGAATGATTACTAATGAGGATGCATTTGATGATCAGATTAATTAATGGCAGAGTGGGATAACTAATGATGAGATGAAACCTCCCATAGATATGTTTTATTAGGCTTCTCTTTCCCTTCTCAGAAAATGAAGAGATTTATTTTTGCAGTTCAAATTCAATAACTAAAAGCTGCATGTATGTTATTTTCCTTTGGCTAGCTCTTACTCTGCTAATGCAAATGCAAAGACCAAATTAAGGGCTGTGACACTGAGTCAGAAAACAGGCCATGGGTTTTTGCCATAGTATTGTTGTAATGCACAGATACTCACAGGATAGAACTTCCCAGGCTTTGGGAGCTGAGGGTGTAGCTCAGTGGTAGAGAGCTTGTCTACATGCACTATGCTCTGGGTTCAATTCCCAGCACCACAGAGAAACCAACAAAAAGAAAACGTCCCAGGCTTCTGCTATCATGGTTACTGTAATTCTAAGACATTATATTCAGAGAGGTCTGAGAAAGTTATGGGACAACAGAAGGAGCACAGGAGCTGTGGTCAGACAGATCTGGGCTGGAGTTCAGCCTCTGCCAGGTGTACTTGCAGCTGGGCCAGTTGCTTGACTGTTTCCTTCTGGATAAAATGGCCTGGGCTGGTGCTTCAAGCTGTTGTAAGGATTGAGTAAAATACTCTACAGGTGCTTCTGTAAGGGAGTGGCCTTCCTCCTAGAAGTGGCATAAGCAAAAGCACAGGCCATACAGGATCAGGGAAATTTGGACCTGGACTCATCCACACTTACTCTGTGAATCCTGAGTCTTCTCTTAAATTTCTGCAGCTTTTCATCTTTTTACCTGGAATGTGGCAGTTGTAGTCCGCATCTGCATAAAAGCCTTTCGACTGGGGCTTGCAGATGTGGATTCCCTGTATGACAGCTAAGCCTCAGTGAGGTTGGAAGGACTCACTCTCCAGGTGAAGAACCTAGGCTCGGACAGCCTAATGTCCCGAAGTAGGAAAAACACAGTGAAGCCAGAGTCACCTTTTCCTGCCACTAGTTTTGTGTTTTCATCTTATTATTCATGCCTTTGGTGGTGTGTACACAGCTTCTTTCTTCCCTCAGCTTATGATCTCTCTCCAGAGAAGTTAGCAAGGTACTCCATGGTCCATCCTTGAGTGAAACTGCTTTAAAAAAAAAACCTTAGGGAGGTTCCCCCCTCCATTATCTTCACTTTTAGTCTTTCTGTCTTGTCCAGAGTCAAACAGGAAAGTGCTTTAAAAACTCCCAAACCCCTAACAGATGTCAGGTGCAATCATTTCAACCAGGCAGGACTTCGTAATGTAGAGCCCTGGGCCAAGAATTAGAGAATTGGTTTCTATTCCTGGTTCCAAGTGTAGCCAACAATCTCTGTAAGAGTCTCCTGCTGAAGTGGGATACCTACCTTCATCTCCAGGTGTAAGGGGGAGGGCATGCTGCAAATGTCAGAGCATGCACATGCTGCCAGCAGGAACTCTACAAATGACCTTGAGGAAGCTAATGAATTTTCATCACGAGCTGCTATTATAATGCACCAAACCTAGGTATGTGTCTGAAGAATGGGAAGAAAATGAAATGACAAACTCTGGGATAATGAAAAGGGAGATCATGGTAGACTCAAAATTTGGTGGCTCATGCGAGCCCTGATGTTTAGACATTGGACCCTTTTAAAGCTCTGTCATCTAAGACATGTCCGTGCCATGTGATTTTTCTGATTCAAGAAAAATGCCAGTGGGTTTTAATGTGAATGTGGGAAATGTCTTGCAAATTATTTTCCATGAAAAAAAAAAAAAAAGGAATTGCATCTGGGTAGTTGAAATGGAATCAGATAAATGTGGGGTATGTCTGCAGTCACAGCTTGTAAAGACTCCAGGTTTTTATATGTGTGTGTCTATTTATACATGCACATATTTTTGAACTTTTTAGAGCTGAAGGCTTTACTAACAGAAGTCCTGTGGCTCTACACTGTCATGATGATATTTTCTTGCCCTGTCCAGTGGTACTGAATTCTTATGTGCATGGATGTATAATGCTTTCATATATTAAAGACATTATGAGAACATTGTTAAAAGCTTCTTCCTGGATGAGTCAACTATGAGATCATCACAGATATATTATTATTCCTTCCAACTGGTCATTTCTGATAGTCATAGACTCGACTTAGAAAGTAGATTTTTTTAGTTTTTCATACGCAACATCTAGCATCTAGACATTACATAAGAGTCCTTAAGATATAATTTGTTATAAACAATATTGAACTTCTTCTTTTAGAGGGATTTCTCCTTTTTGATTGTCCTTCTCTGTGTGTGCAGCTATTTTTTTTTTAAGTTTTAACAATAGATGGAGAATTAATTGTTCTTCCACAGCATCTTCCCATATCTCTGCATGTCTTTCTCAACCTGATTTGGGACATTTTCTACTCTTCTCCTTTCTACACAGTCACTGGTGCTTAGGCTCCTCTGTACCACCTGTTTCAGTTTTTCTCTTTTGTTTTTTTCTGAGTTCCCTGCCTCTTCTCTCTTGTAGGACCAGGAAGCAGCAACTGGGGGCTAGCAGAGTTAGCCCTTCCTCAACTTTATAGCCTATCTCAGCCCGTTCTCTTATTCCTGACTGCTTGTCTGTCTTCCTTCTCCTCCAACTCCCTTTTAGTTTGTGCATTTGCCTTCTCATCCTGGAATAGCTACTTTTTTTTACTCCAAAATATGCTGCTTTAAGTTCCCTTCATAAAACTTGCTTGCTGTTCTTTCTTTCCTTCTATTTCTGGATGGTCAGAATAATCTGTAACACCCTCCCTACCTCTCCAACCAGCCACAGGCTAATCGAGAATCCATTCAAAGACTGGGTTAAAGTTAAAAGCCCAAACAGGTTCCTGTTCAAAACATCAGATGCTCTGTGTGTGTGTGTGTGTGTTCCCTTCCTCTAGGAACTTGATTCAAATATCTGTCAGTGAAAAAATTTATATGAGCAAACAGAACAGAAAGGGAATTCCAGGGAGTTTGTAGTATATGACAGGTTTTACACTTGTAGCATCCTCTGCTCGCCTTAAAATGGAGCCTGCTGGTCAGTGAGCCCCCAGCTACCATGTGGGAGAAAGACTCAGCCAGGCAGGAGCGCTGGATGCAGCAATGAGCAGACTGCCTGTTTAAATAGACAGATGGCCAATCACCACCTCACTCATGAAGAAGCCTGTGCATGAAAGAGACTAAAATTCAAAAACCGAACAGCCAATACTGGAATTAATGGAAATGACTTGGGAACAAAAGGAATTTTAAAAATTCTAATTAGTATTCTCCAAAAAGAGTTGAGAAGATACTTCAACCATAAAAAAAAGAAAGAATATGACTACATGAAAAGAGAATAATCATAGAACAAAATAAACTTTTGAAAATAACATAATTATCAAGCAGAAACTTCAATGGAAAGGATGAAAGAAAAAGTTAAAACAGAAAATGTTAGAAAATGGATAAAGAACATCATACTTGTAGGTCCATTATCTGAAAGGTGGTTATTTCAGAAAAAAAAATTGAAATCCTGAAATGAGCTGAGTGTGGAGATACATGCCTATTATCCGAGTGGCTCAGGAGGCTGAGGCAGGAGGATCATGAGTTCAAAGCCAGTTTCATCAACTTAGCGAGGCCCTAATCAACAAAATGAGACCCTGTGTCTAAATAAAATACAAAAAAGGGCTGGGAATGTGGCTCAGTGGTTATGTGCCCCTGAGTTCATTCCCTGGTACCAAGAAAACAAAGAAAACCTGAAACGGAAGGATCTGGAGGCTATCATGCTAAGTGAAATAAGCCAATCCCACAAAACCAAGTCAAATGGTCTCTCTGATATGTGGATGCTAACCCACAACAGAGGGGCATGGATCGGAGCAAAAGTTCAATGGATTAGACAAGGGAATGAAGGGAAGGGAGAGGGGATAAGAATAGGAAAGACAGTGGAATGAATTTGCTGTAACTTTCCTACATACAGATACGAATACACCACAGTGAAACGCTACATCGTATACATTTGTAAGACTGGGATCCTAATTAGAATAAGACATACTCCATGCTATATGCCAAAACAGACTCTCCTGTCGTGGATAACTAAAAGGAACAAATAAATTTTAAAAAATGAAAACCTGAAAACAAAAGTGAAAAATGATCAAGAAAGAGGGAGAGACTCCCGCTGCAAACGAATGCCCGCTGTATGTCAGTCACCCAGCTCTTCTACTGCGCCCTCGTCAAGTGGGCTGGGAGAACTGGGTCTGCTGCACTTTTAAGGATTCCCACAGCTTTCAAGAGATTTGTTTAAAAGAAATGATCTTTTCCCCTAAAATTTTCTAATCATCAAGAGCAGCAATATCTGTATGCCAGCCACCTTCACCTCCACACTCCGTCTCCCCACCACAACCACCTTCACCTCCATAGCTACCACTGACACCCTGGGTGCCACTCCTATTGTCATTATTATTGTGTTGATTTGAACATATGCACATCATATTTCATTGCATGTGAGTGTAGGAGAACAACTGAGCGTGAGCTTTTCTCTATCACTAAGAAAATTAAAAGTACTTATTAAGCAATTAAATATTGATTACACAGTTTGCAGTAGGCCTGACTGACTTACTCCAGTGATGCACTCACTCATGTTCTACTTTGAAAACACTTACTGCTTCCTTACTATATACCCCAAAGACCTACCCTTGTGTGACATTTGACAAATTAGCTAGGGTTACTTCAAACTTGGGGAAAGCAGTGATTTTATAGTTCTCCAGGTTCCATAAAGTCAGTCTGAATTAGTAGGACTCTGTATTGCAAATACAGAAAATCACACATACGTTCTTTGATTATAAGGAGAAAAATACTTGCTATTGCCCACCGCCCCCCCCCCACCAGATCCTTCCTTGCTGAAAGTTGATAAGGACAGCTGACAAGCAGGGCCTTACTAATGTCGAGCTAAGAACATTAGAGAGACATTGCTGCACATGGGCCAGTGGTTTGCAGGCCTAAGACAGCTGGTCTTCAGACTAGATTTGCTGACACTACTGAAAAAGCATCAGATTAAAGTATTTATCAAGGAGTCTTCTCACAGCCATCATTAGTCATACACGGTTTTACTATCAGCAGTTTTTAATGACATCCTGTTATCTCAATATTTAGCAGTCCTGTCAATATGATTTATAGAAGTATCAAAAGAAGTTCTGATTTTAAAATTTATTATTTAAAAATATCACACTTCGACCTATCCTCATGAATGAAAGGGAAAATATTATTTAAAGTTAGGTGTGGATAAAACCATAATGAGATACCACTATGGACTTACTTCTAGGGCTAAAATGATAAAATCAACTGTACCAAGAGCTGAATGATGGGTATGCAGGACAATTGGAATTCCTGAGCAGTCCCATGAAAACACACAATGGTACAAGTGCTTTGGGGGAAACAGCTTAACAGTTTCTTAAAAAGTTAAACATGCTTATATATGACCCAATAATCCTACTCCTAGATATTTACACAAGTGAAATGAAACACATCTAAATAAAAAGGCTATCAATGAAGATTTATTCACATTTTCCCCAAACTGGAAACCACACAAATAGTGACCAGATAAACAAACTAAAGTTCTTCCCTGCAATGGGATACTACTGAGCATAAAAAGGAGTAAATTTCTTTTTTTATTATTATTTATTTTTTATTTTTATTTATTATTTTTATTATTTATTTTATTATTATTATTTTAAAAAATTTGTTCTAATTATTTCTTATACACACAGCAAGCAATATGGATGCATCTCAAATTCAACATGCTAAGTGAAGGGAGCCAGACTCAACAGGTTGTATATTGCAGGATTCCTCCAATAGCACATTCTGGAAATGGCAAGGCCAGAAAGCTGGGACACAGATCTGGAGTTGCTAGGAGTGAGGCTGACTAACAGGAGGCATGAGAGAATGGTGATGGATATGACTTACAATGATTGTGGCAGTGATGGCTATGTGATTGTATGCATTTGTCAAAATTCACATGACTACACACCTAAAAAGAGTAAATTTTATCACATATAAATTTTACCTCAATAATCTTAACAATTCAGTGTGACCTGAAGATTTGAAACAAGAGTTTAAAATATGTTCATTCCTAACACCTAAAGATACAAACGAAAGTAAAAATAGTGGTGCTTCCCCCACAGCAGAGACAAGTTACCTTCACTGCCATCTTATGATGTGGTAAAGGCTCCCATGTTATCATGGATATGAGCTATTGTCCCCTTTTGAATGAACCCCTAATATTATTAAATTGTGACTCATATGCAGTGTAGGGGTAACATCCAAAATCACCCAAATGTCTTTCATATTTAGGAACCTTGCCCATGTTTTCTTGTTGAACATATGAGAAACTGTAATATAGGTGAACTATCCTTAAGGGATTAAAAGAAGAAAAGTTTAAAAATTTGTGACTAAACTTGAAGGAGATTCTAAAAATTGTCTGCCAGTTCCAAGGTCATTGAGGTTCTTTACTTTTTTTTTTTTTTTTTTTTTTTTTTTTTTGTTACAGAAATAATTTCCCGAAGGCAGATGGATTGAGGAACCAAGGACATATGGGAAGTATTATGGTTGGGATCTTAATTGTCCTCCACAGGCCCATATGGATATGTGGTGCAGCTGGGAGGTGGTAGATCCTTTAAGAGGCGGGCCTAGCTGGAGGAAGTTAGGTCATTGGGAGTGTGCGCTTCAAGGGGATGTTGGGACCCCTGTCCCTTTCTCTCTTTCTCTTTGCTTCTTGGTTGCCATGAGTTAGCAACTCAGGAGCTCCTACTATGATATTCTGCCTTAAAACAGGCCCCTAAGCAACAGAGCCAACTGACCATGCACTGAAACCTCTGAAACGGAGACAAAACAAATCTTTCCTTCTTATAAGATGAT
Source organism: Glaucomys volans (assembly GCA_020662805.1). Lineage (NCBI taxonomy): Eukaryota > Metazoa > Chordata > Mammalia > Rodentia > Sciuridae > Glaucomys > Glaucomys volans. The sequence continues at coordinate 33,725 of JAJEJO010053365.1, read as the reverse complement.
TTGTCTCAGGTAGTTTTTTACAGTCAAAGAAAGTTAACACAGGCCAGCCCCTCCTCTCCTTGCTGGTGTGGGGGAGACCATGGTTTTCTAAGTGGATAGGGACCAGATTAAGAGTAGGTTTTAAAATCAGGAGAATCCTTAGTGCTGGAATTCAAATGAGTGAGTTGTGGTCATTCATTCACATGTGACAGGATATGGTAGAAACAGGACTCTTAAAACGCACCCATCAGAGCTGTATTAGAGATGTGCTGTCAGAGATAGTAATGCACCCATCTGACAGCCAGTACAAACTGAGGCAGCAGCAGATGCTGTGGCTTGAGAACTTCTATGTGCTAAGGAAGCACCACACACAGCCCTGTTTCAGATCTTATCCCTCGCCTTCTCTGATTTCTTTTAGATTTAAATCTTCGGCGGCCTTAAAGGTTTTACCTCTCTTAATCTTGTCTGGAGGAAAAGAGTGCCGGTTGCCTGAAGTGTGACAGTAGTTTGCAGGCCACGTCAAGCGTCATGTTCTTTGGGGAAATCTACAGATTCTCATCCTGGCAACCCCTCTCCCCCACACCCCATGTTGGGGCATATGGACAACCCTGGAGCCTCACACAGCAGCTGTTACATCGATTTCCAAGTGCAGGGACCTGAGCAACGACTATAATGACATTTTCCTGGCTGGCTCTGACCTCTGAATCTCACTGATTAGTCTAACACACACTGTGAACATCAACCAGTTAGGACTCAAAGCCAAGTCTCAAAAATTGCTTTAAAATGGCAAGAGATGTTTAAGACATAATTTCTGTGACCTGGCCATTAACGTGCTCACTTCCCAATCCGTGATTCTTTTTTATATCTTTCCCGCTCAATTATTTTTCTCTGTGTGGCTCATGTTTCTGTGGTAGTTATCCCTAATCACTGAAACCCTTTTGTAGGCAATTCACGCTCCTGGGCTTAGAGAACAGTCACTATGGGAGGGAAGAAATTGAAAACAAAGGATCTTACTCACTAAATATTTCAAAATTTCTCTTGTTTAAATAAAAAAAATCATTTTTTTTCCCAGAAAAATATTGGTGGGACTATTCAGAGGAGCCATTAAAAAATACCCATGTATAATGATGATAATTTATGCTCAATTATTCTAAGGTGACTCAAAGGCCCAAATAGCTTAAGAACATCATATATCAATTAATGTCTTCAGACGCAAATCCAGATATGAATCTTTGATTTGATTCCATTACTGCCCTCACTCAAGCTTTCCTCTCTCTTCAACCTCTTATTTTCCACAACACATGCTCATTTTTCATACTCCAAAGCCCACAGTCATCCCCTCCTTTGTCACAATCCCATAAATACACAGCCTTGATTCGGTATGCCAGGCTCAAGTCTGGCTCTCTGTTCTAAAGTCACCCAGCCTCACCTCCAGGGCTTTCTCCATTCCATCAACAAACATGTCTTACAAATGACCAGATCCTAAGTGTGATCCAGAAGCAGAAACAATAGAGTTTATATTTATACTCATCTTACATACAAAACAATCTGCTTTCATAAACACCAGTGGTCATGCTTTGAACGTGAAGTTCTGTGATTATGAACCCCTTGCTTTATGATCAGCCGGGATTTGCTGACCATTTCCCATGAGGCCATGCTTCACACACAACTTTTGCTCTCCCTCCTAGATTCTTTTCCTTTATTTCCTACCTCCAGGGCAAATTTTTCCAACATATTTCTTAAGCTTGGTTTTTCTCCAGATTCTACTCTTCCACAAAGTGTCACTGGCACTTTTCCTTTCCTGTGAACTTAGCTTTCTGGTTGTTGTTTTTTCTACTTCATCTTTTCTGGCAAATGGCTGACAGTTTGTTCACATTAAATACACATATCCTTTCCTCCTAAAAAAAAAAAAAAAAAGAAAAAAATGCCCGGGCCTGGTACCTGCTGCATGCCTTGCATGGTTTGCTGCAGGAACTGCAGCTGCTGGTCCTTGGTGAGGTTTTCTTCTGTTCGAAAAAGCTGCTCTTTTTCTTGTTTCAGCAGCTCCACCTCATTCCTGTAGGCGTCCAGCTGCCAACGGAGACTGTCATTCTCCTCTTTAAGAGCGTAGGCCTGAGCTGCCAGGGCTGAAGGACAAACCGAAAGAGTTCAAGTGAGTTACATTCTTGCTTAGATGGAGGTGGGAAAGGGAGTCTCTCACCTAAACTCGTAGCATTCACACTGTCCCAGCTCAGAAACAAGACCCAAATGCCTTCCCTCGGGGCTCTTTATTTGCATTTGGTGAGCATCACTTCTGTTGGATTTCTTTTTCCTTTTGTTCTTGTAGTGCTGGGGATGGAACCCAGGGCTTTGGACATGCTAGGCAAGCACTCTACCACTGAGTTACACTCTCAGCCCCTCTAATGGACATTTAATCAACTATATTTGCCCTGTCTTATGTATGTTTCCTGTAGGTTCAGATCAATTCCTTCCAATTCTTGTCTCTTGACCTCTTCCCCAACCCCAGACACCCTCACAAAAACTGGCCCGTGTTGATCAACGATGAGGATTTTCAGAATTTCAGGCAACAATCACATCTACCACACTCTTGTCAGCTCTCATTTTGCAGGATTGCTCCTCTCCTTGGAGTGCTGCTGTCTTTCAAATAATCAGCTGTTCCCTTCCACAGGTTGAGGCATGCAGCAGCCTCCCAGGGGAAAGGAATTTATATGCACACCACTCCTTCCTGCTCTATTGCTGGGACAAATTGCACAAATTGTTTTCTCTAACTCCTATCAGAATGGTAACCTAGTTCCATCTGTTTCACCAACAGATTAAAACTCTTTTCCCTGCAAGGCTGAGTGGTCCCTCTCCTCCTCCTTGTCGTCCTCCTCCTCCCTGAAACCTGAAATTCCCTATGTGTACATTCAGACTTCATTCACATCTCCATCTCACTGAGAAACCAAGACAGTTCACTCAGGGCCTTACACATCTCAAGGCTTCAGAAAAGGCTAACGCCAAATAAAAGACAGAGTGGTACAAAACAAAGATAGAAGAGGGGAATCCATCTCCATAGTTTCTATCCTCTTGCCTCGTGGTCTTTCCAATGATGATAATGGCCTGCCGAACACTGGCGGAGCACCAGGCCCTGGACCAAGAGCTTCATCTGAACTGACACACCTAACCCCGCTCCCCACTCAAGCCGAGGATGAAGGAGTTCTGATCCCCATTTTTATAGACGGCAGAAACAAGGCTCAGAGAAGGCAGATACTTGTTTGATCACACAAAATGAGCAGTTGACAGAGTCTGCAAACCCAGACGGCCAGCACAGGAGTCCCTGCTCTCCAACACTATGCCTTATCAGTCCTTAGGGATTTAGTTTACCCACTGCTCAAAACCAGTCTCCCGTTCTCCCTTCTACTCTCCCATGGGTGTCCCATCATTCCTTCCCCCTCACAGAATTCTACTTTTGACAGCAAGAGAAAAGTGGATAAAAATCTGAAAAGCTTGTTACAAGACACGTCTTCCTAGATGTAACCTTTGGTATGTAAAGGCATGCCACTGAGCATCAGGTTCTCAACACTTGCTCATTTCAAACCCCGCCCCAATTTCCTGTGTCCAAGGGCCACATGCAGGTCAGCCTCCCAGATGTTCCACCTGTACACTGTGGCAAAATGATCGTAGGATTTCACGGAGGTGCTCTGAGACCTCAGTGAATTCTCTCCACAAATATCAAACATCAAATTATGTTAATGATAGTTTTACAGCTAAGTGTTTTATGGTATCCACTCTGCAAAATGATAATCTCTGTAGAGGACACACTGAAATACTAATCAAACAGAACGTGCAATTAACCAGGAAAGTCCCCACCTCAAGCCATTAGGCATCAATTAGTCAGCAAGAATTCACTGTATACTTCCCTGTGCCCGGGTCTGTCTGGGAATCTGGGATCATAAGATGTGGGGACAGGACATGTCTCTTCTATCAAATAACTTAAAATCAAATAGGAACTGACACATTTAAAAGGAAACTAATGCATTCACAGGAAGAGAAGCGTGACCACTGGCAAAGAGTGGGATATGACAAAGGAAAACACTCTATAGGAGTTAAGAGAAGACAAAGAAAAATGCAGACTGGAAGAACAGAAGAGGGCTTTAGAAGATGGAATCTCCAGGACTGGGGAAGGACTGCTCAGCCAGGAGCAGATAATAAGCAAAATCCCCTAGATGAGACTCGAAGGCAGAGTATTCAGGGCAGGAAGGAGAGAAGCTTTGTCTGCCTGGAAGCTGGGAGAGAGCGGTGAGCCACACTGGGGGCTGTCAGGAAGGTCAAGCTCAGTGGGGCGGCCAATTGTGAGCTGAAGGTGCCTGGGATAGTGGAAGGACACAATGAGATTGGTGATTTAGGAAGATTCGTTTGGCAATGGTGCGTGGAATGAACTGGAGGCTGAAGAGAATGAAAAAAGGAAATTTTATTTGGTGTAGATGGGTGTGCAAAACCAAGGAGCAGCCAATTTTACAGTTCTCAGGGATGTATAAAATCAGAAATGACCCAGGGCATACCCAGGAGCCTGAGCTAGTGCTTTTTTAACATTGTGCAGCCCAACTTCAAAACTCTTCCACACCCCGAGATACCAACTCCTGACAACTCAGCTCACCCATCCACAAGGAAATGGTTACGAGGCATCGTTTGAAAGAAGGATGTTGTAATAGGGCAAAATCACAGAAAATGCAAATGATAAAAAAAGTGTTGGCACCACACAAGCACATTACTACATTTAGTGGCATTCAAAGACACTTAAGTCATTTCCTTAGGAAGCTCTATTTGGCCCCTTTTCAATTCAGAGTGGCATTTTTATTATCATAACTGATAGCAGGTGTTTGTGAAGAAATCGATTAGTATGCAGGGATGGAAATTACATTTTCCAAATGAATTGCATAGTCTGCAAGATATGCCGAAATCTGTGTAGCAAAATGCAGGCAGCTATAAAGCATGTGCCAGCAACATTATTTAAATAAATTATCTGAACATAAATGCATATAGGAAACCGCACCATCCATTATTTTAGGGACTCTCTTATAGGCCTATGGAATGGTACTGCTGAGAGTTCTTATTTTTGGCTAAGCCAAATGACCACTGTGCCTGCCAAGCAGGATACAATGCTGTTTGCATTCCAGAAATAGGAATGTGATGTAATTATATTTAAAAGAGAAGGAAGGAAAGAAAGCTGTAATGTTCTCCCCACCAAAAAATTTTAAAAAATCAATACTGTAGCCAATCCCATCATCGTTTTTGTAATTGGGGATTTTATAATTGGGGATTTATATTCCTGATTCAAGGATTTCAAGCTTGATATTTACAAAAAACTCTTGGTCATTCATGTGGCAGCAAAGTGGCTATCTTAAAAGGGTGAGAAATCACATACTGACTCTACTTGACTTTAGGTCACCTGTTGGAAACATTATTCAGGATGGTGCTGCTACCCCGGATCTATCTCAGACAAGAGCACTTGGAAGAGGCAATATTTTGGGGGGCCAGTTCTTAAAGAAATAAAATCCCAATTTTTGACCTCATGTGGGTTTCTCAGGGTGTTAAAAATTCAGAAATTTGAGGGTCAACTCTTCTATTTCTTTCTCTTTAGTTCTGTGACACTCTATTAAAGTTTTTATAAATGTGTCATCAAGCTTCCATGAGAAAATTTACCCTTAAGAGAATGCACAAGAAATACACTATTCAAATAAGTTTTGGGATGAAAAATAAACCACACTGTGCATCTTTGGATAAGAATCTACAAGGAGTGAACTATGTTCTTATGGATGGAATATTTACTAAGAGACATTCCATATGGAGTGCCAATTTTCAATTTTAAAAGGGATACAATAAGACACCCTAACTATAAACTATACTGAACATAATTAAACCTTCCTTCAGTGATTTTAAAAGCGCTGCTGAATCTAGTGCCTTTGGTTATTAACAACTAATTCACCAACTATTTATTAAAAAACCATGGCAAGAACTATAGTATATACAAGAAAGGTGAGGCCAATATGGTCATAGTTTTATACTTGCTCAATATTTTAGAAAAATTTGGAATATTAGAATTTTCTAATTGAAATAAGAGTAAAAACAATTGGATAATTTTTGCTAAACAAAAATGTTACATTTCAAAAATTAGCTAGCAAAACTTCCACTAGTATATGAAAATTTATCCAACAATTAAATTGCACAGAAGAAAAGTTGCAAAAGTATTACATAGCATCCTGTTGTATCCTTTACTAGACTTTCTGCAAACCATTATTCTTTATATTAATTACGGTCAATGTGACCTCCTCCTCCATCTACTGTATTATACAGTGTTTCCATGGGAACAGATAATGGCATGCTTAACTTCTTTAAGTAAATAATCTGGTCAAAGCCTTGAAATCTCTCTCTTACCAGCCTGAGTCAGTCTCAGAAAAATAATTAGCAATATAAGAAAAATGTAAGTTATTTTGGGTTAGGTCCCAGTAAGTTGACAATATGTTAGTATCTTTTTCATGCTCAGGAAAGATGTAACTAAATAATAAAACACTTAAACATATTGTTGCTAGCAATATCTGGATTTCTCCAGAACTGTTGGTCTTTGTGTCTTTGGGGAACGCTGTGTTTTACATTCTGCCTCTACTTTGCCAGATGTCTTCCTGGAATGTTGGGAGGACACTGCTGAACTGTGATTTTCTTTCCCACATTTAAAGAAAGTCTTCCAAAGGATTCCACTGGCTGCTTCCCAGGTAGGAAACTGTACTGATAGGTCTAGAACAGAAGAGGATGGGGATGGGTTGAGAGCTGGAAGATTACTCCACAGCATCTGTGTGCTTCCAGGGCTCCCTTCTCTGCCACAACTGTGCCTTCTGGTCCCCTATGAAACGGAGCCGCAGCCATGGCCCAGTGACCTGGAGACTCTCTCGAGGGCCCATCTGCTTTTCTTCATTCTCAGTTTTCCAGAGGGGGGCCTGAGGTCTCCAGGCACTATTCTATGGCAGACACATCATGCTGTGTACCCAAACTCATGCTTCTCTTTGCATCGAGTGGTACAGCTCCTAAGAGGTGACTGCCCTGGGAAGTTTCAGGTGAGGAGTTCTCATCAGCAGAGTGTGAGGGAGCGACTTGTGCCTTCTGGGCAGTGCCTTGTTCTCTTCCTACTCCTAGAACAGCTTGGGTATCGGAGTTAGTCCAAGAAAGGTGCCTTGGATTGTTCTAGGATCCAGAAATAAAATGCTTTTTATGGTTAAGCCACTTAAAATTTGGGACTCATAATAGCCACTAGTGTTACTCTAACCTGCTGTTCTTCAAGCGCCTCCTGGCAGGCAGATTAAGACACACATTCCTGGGCCCAACCACCGGGGTCTCCAGTTCTGAGTGCCTGGGATGAAGTTCCAGCATCTGTGTTCCTCCAGCCTCCTGGGTGGTGCCGATGCTGCTGGTGCTAAGACCACATTCGACAACCACTGCTCTTTCCATCCTCTGGTTCCTGAACTGGGTCTTGTTTGGACAGATCCTTCTCAAGGAACCACACATGCCACTTTGTCATCCTGGTTTTATTACTCGATGTCTTTTTCGTTTACCCCAGCTCCCTGCTGTGCGCCTGTGAAAGCAATCCTGTCTCACTGCTGTGCTCAGGCCCCACAGCCCTGCCCCAATGCCCTCAGCAACTCCTTCTGCAGTTAGGGGAAGACCTGGGCAAAAGATGCAGTCACCGCTTTGTTTTCGTTCCCCTTTACCCCAAGTGATAGCATCGCTGCAGTAGTGGTGATAACAGCTAGGGGGTTCCTCGTGCCAGATGCTGTGATAAGTATGTCATTTGCACAATCTCCATCTCCTTCCATCCTCACCAAAACATGATACAGTAAGTGTGATTATTATTTCTATTTTATCAGTAATAGAGCTCCATTTCAGGGAGGCTAAGGTAGCTCAGCTGGCTGGAGGCATGGAGTATGGTTCTAGAACTATATTTCATGACATCAAGTGGCTAAGGTTCACCTCTGTGCTGCAACCTGAAAAAGGGGGAAGCCAGGGACCCTGCTGTGGTGGCTAGTTTGTTCCTAATAGAGGTGAAACATTCTACTTCTGGCTCTGTTTGGGCAGTGTTCTACTGGAGACAGGCTCTGCTAGGGAAGTGGAGGGGGGCCAAACGATTTCAACATAAGCACATATTCTTTCTGCAGGACAAATTTTGAATGATCCAGGCAGCAGTTAAACTAGCCCTTTTAGAAGTCTGCAGGCCTGATTTGAGCTACATTGGGATGCCTTCTTCTGACCTCTCTCTTGGGAGAGGGCCACAGTGATACCCACTAATCCCTATGCTCATGAGCCTCTGTTGTCAATTAATTCTTCATTAAGAGAGTTGTGTCCAGAGACTCACCCTGACCTCGGGATTCCTGAAGAGCCAAGGCAGAGCACTGCTCATCCCTCTGAACTCGGTCATGGATTACTTTTGTAGGTATCTGTGCCTCAGTTAAAGGTGGCAGAGACTCCTCTCCCCATTAACTCTGACCTCCTACAGAGCTGTCCCCTGGTTCTACTCTCAGTGGGCTGATGTGGGACTGGGACAAGGACCAGCTCCATCTCAGACATCTGAATGAAGGATCTGGGTTCTTGGGCTGTTTTGCCATTGATACCTCCCAGTAGCCGGGCAGAGCTGGAGGGCACTGTTGGATGTCTGCTGAACAGCCAGTCTTCTGCCTACAGAGCCTCTTCTGGTGCCAACAAAGTGCAATCGATCTGTTTTTCAGAAACTCCTGTATCACCACTGAAGCAGCAATCTTCCTCAAATTGCTCATGGAAATTCCTTCTGCTACATTTTTGCAGGATTATTATTATTACAACTTAGCATTGACATAACATTTTATGTTTGTGGGGTGTATTATAGTCTGCGCATTAGCTATTATTAGGGAGAGTTAAACAGACGCATAAGGCAGTGTCTATTTCCATCTTTGTATGAGGCCAGTGGAATAAGGGTAATTTTGAGAGTGCAGGTAAGCTAGAGCCTGTTATTATAATGGCTTCAGTGTGAGTCTGGAGGCACAACTGGCAGCAGGTGACTCAGAGAAAAAAAACCCTCTGTCCCTCCCCGACATGGCTCTTCCTAATGAAGCAGTCTGCACAGTGGCAGCCCTGTCAGGTGCTGCGGGGCTCCTGACATGATTGAGATTCACATCATGCCTTATCACTTTTCCACTTGGATTGTTATCCTCTGATACCTCCCCCAACCAGCCCCATTTTCCTCAGAGGAAAATAAGCAAAATAAAGAGGCATGCTCACTTCTTCCAGTAGCTGGTGAAGTCTGTCATTTCAAATTTTGAAAGATGCTTTCTTGGGTGCAGGATGGCTTTACAGTCCTCAGGGAAACCCAGAGGGAGTGGCTGGGGTGGGATAAGATAGGGCAGGGAAGCAGCGCTCTTGACTTCTGCCTAGCCTGACCTTGGGAGCTCCAGCCCAGCTGCAGGGAGAATCACAGGTGCTGTGGAGCTGGTGAAAGCCATGAGGAGGGGCTCTCCCCACACTGGGAGAAGAAGAGCTGGGGAGGGCTCCTTCCTGAAACAGGTGGGGCTGGGTCTCCATACCAGTCCTCCCAGGCTGAGAAGCTGAAGGGAAGCAGGAGTGGGATCTCAGCACAGCAGGAAGTACTTAAACAAGCACACAACAAGCTCCAGGAGAAGATGCTGAGGCCAATGAGGTGAGATCAGCCAGGCTCGTGGGAGGCCAGCTCCTCACAGAACCCCTCAGGAGCTCTGTATGATGTGCCTCAGGAGGGCTGGTCTCCCTGCTCCCACTCTTCTTTTGATCAGATTTCAGTTTTCTTTTTCACTTTCAATCTCTATTTTGACTTCCAAGGCCTAGGACTACTTTTTTTCTAACCTTTAAAGGATTTAAAGATTACTTTTTAGGGCAGTCAGCCTTTGCTAGACCAATGTATATCACAAAAAGACACTGGTTTCCTGAGGTAGGGAACCTCCCTGGGATGTGCTCCTCCCTCAGTGCAGGGCTCCACCCATGGATTTTGCTTTAGTGACTTCCATAACGAGTTGGGTCTCATGTGACTACTGGTTATAGAGGACTAGTAGGAGAGAAGCTTTACACAGCGATTCTTCCTCCCAGCTGCCAATGACTCCTCACCTTCTTATGAGCCTGCAGCCTAGGAACAAAGGACCTCTTTGTCCTCCCAGCTGCTAATTTCTTTCCCTTTTAACAAAGGATAACTTCTCATTTCCTTCACAAATTATTCTCCTCAAGAAGCAGGATTTTCCTTCTTCTGCGTGTCTCTCCCACCCCCCCATACTTATAATTTGAAAAATTATAATAAGACCCTTTTCTAAACAAGCACAGCCCTGCCTGCCCAGGTGGTCTGCCAGCTCCTCTGCCCATTTCCCTTTCCGTGTGCTGGGAGCCTGACCTCAGAGCCCAGTCCAACTTCACAATCTTCAAAAAAAAAAAAAAAAAAAAAAGCCAGCTCTGCCCAGGGCTCCCCTCACAGCCAGAAGCCTCCCTCCCATCCTCTCACTGCCACAACTTTGGGAAGAGCCCCCCTTGCATGATGGCCTTTCAGACCGGCTGCCTCAGCCTTTAGGGACTGGCATCCCATTTCCTAATGCTTTCTTCCTAACTTCCTACAGTCTTGTACTTATGTCAAATCTTTGGCACCAGCTTTCTTTCATTCGTTCCCAAATAGCTTCTGTTAGAGAAAGGACCTTCTCTCCAGCTGCTACCATCCAACATGGCCTGCTCGGCTTCTCTGCCTTCTGCCACGTCTCCTCACATTTCATCCATCTACCTGCTCCCTTCTGAATGCTACTTACTGCCTCTCCTGTGATGATATTGTGACTGAATGCTTTCATAAATCCTCCGGGCTCCGTCTCCAGAATACATTGTCCTGATCTACTAGATGTTGTCATGTATTACTTTTCTTGCAGCCATATTTCTTGCAGTCATGACAGGCTTGTGGCTTGCACCCAGGAGAGGCCAGGTGGAACCTCTGGAACTGATCGCCCTTGGCCAGGGGTCCTCAGACCAGCCTCTTGCTGTGGGAGGGGAGGCCCCTGCCGTGCACAGTGCTCCCTAGACCCCGTCACTGCTTCCCTCTCTCACTACTGACAGGTGAGAAAAACAGTCTTTAGTTGTTCTCCAGGAGTCAGAGGGACATTTGTCCCCGGCTTACATCACATTCCCCTGTATCAGGCCACCCTGCTTCCCCACAAACACCCCCTTTTCAGTGAACCAGAGGATACTGCAAGTGCTTCTGGCACAGATACGGTGAGGGGAATTCCCTACGTGGTTCAACTAGACTTGAAATACCTCCCTCTCATTTCTCCTTCTTCTGGTCCTTTGTTATTGCCTTTGTCAGTTACTTCTTGTCCATGGCACATTTTTATCTTCATTTTTATTCTCATTCTCACATTTTGTTACCTTACTAGAACTGTTGGGTTCCTTCTTTATTGACAGTCATCACTCCTCATATTAGATTAGTTTTCAATCCTCTGTGCATCAGAATCACCAGGGGGAGGGATGTATTTTAATAGCAGATACCCGGGCATTAACCCCCAGGCATTGGTATTTGTAGACAGTGCACTAAGTGATTTCCATGTGCAGCCAGGGCTGTGACCCACTCATTTACACTTCTTATTATTGCTTACCAGTATCAATTCTCCATGTTACCATTGTACCTAGTATTTGCAAAATGCCACCAAGTCCCTTAATTGGTTATTGCTCACAAATTCATCATGGAAATTTTAGCATGAGCTTTATTTACATTACTGCTAAGAAAGATGAGCCTTGGAGAAGGGACATCATTTGCCAAGCTAAGCCAGAAACAACCCTAAGACACTTCAAGGAGCTTCTGACTTCATTTTTTTTTTTTATTCAGGCACTAAACTCTCCTGCCAGGGACACCAGTTCTCATGCTCACAGGCTCCTTTCTCAGAGCCATACTAATGCTTTGACCACCCAAATGACCCTCTCCTCAAAAGACAGTGTAAGATGAGCTTGACTGTCCTCAGCAGGCCCAGAAAGTGGGAGAGTACAGAGGGCTCCAAAGACTTATTGAAGAATGCTTGGTATTTCATGCGTGCAGACGGCTCCAGATCACATTCTTCCGCTGGGCAATCTCATTACTTCTTTTCATCCCTGTAGTTTGAGTGTTACAAAAATCCCGCTTTAGCAAACTCTGCATCTGTCTTCCCTGAGTCCTTGGGCAGGGGAGTGTGTGAATTTCATAAACTGTCCGGATGGCTAAATTATAGCAATTTTTCCCTGGGAGAGAGCTGCTCAGACATTAAAACCCTCTTTTATATTAAGCAAGATAACCTTTCTCACATCCCCACAAAAAAAAACAACAAAAAAACCCCCAGTTTTTGCTTTGCTCATTAAAATGATTTGTTTTGAGTTTCTGATGAGTATAATTTTTCAGGTAGCAATGTTTTATTCTTACCAGCAACTCCTCACAAAGCCCCTGCAAGTGCTGAAGCACCAGTTAAGCATTATTAATCAGACACTAAATGCTTTTAAACGGCTTTGCCTCTTCTTCTAATTGAGAAATAGAGCTGTTTGGGCAAGTTTATGAGGTGACCTTGATTAAATTAAAGAGGTCAGGGATGGAACCGACTTCAAACCCATATTTGATGATTTTTTAAAAATGACTTCCTTCCAATTAAGCAGGAATTAGCATGAAATATTTTGTTTCTGAAAGGTTAAAGGAATTCCTCTGAGAAGGCAGCTCTCTTGTTGCTAGCTTTTTATTGAACATGAGAGAGAAAGTGCTATGGATAGTTTTATAGAAAGTGCTCCGTTAACACGATGCTGATGATCTGGCATCAATTATAATATTCCTTAGGAGCCTAAATGTCACATAGAAGGGGCAAAAAGTCCAATTTAAATGTTAATTTCTATTTCAAAAGCCCAAGGACGTAACAACTTTCAATTACAAAAAAAAATCAAGATATGTTTTTCCTCTGCAATAATTTCAACCTAGTTCTAGTTTTCAAATGTTACCTTACTTATTCCTATAATCTTCTTCCTCTTGGTTTCATCTTTACCTGCCATACTCTCCTGGGTTTTAAGGACCTGAAAGGTCATTTTATTCTTCCTTCCCTAGAGTCTGATATTTAATTAGGGAAGAAGAATTCCACAGAAAAGGGGGACCAGACACATGCAGTAGTCTGGGGGCTCTTGGGTATCTCTGAGGAGCCGTGGTCCTCTGCTACTCTGTATCCCACATTTCTGCTCCCATCCCTCAGCATCAAATAGACATGGATTCTAAAAAGACATGGATTCTCTACCATCCCTCTGAGAGAGAGAGAGAAGGGGCTTTGAAGCTGTAGACCAGCTATAAGACTTGGGGCAAACTTCCATGAGACTCCAGGGTCCTTATCTCAAAAATGTGGTCAGTACTATAATGATTAAATAGATAACAAAGGTTCCCCCCTTTTTGGTCCAAAATGAAAGACAAAATATTCCCCAAGAGATGAAAAATTCACTCTTGTTTTGGTTCCTTGTTATTCATCTAGCAAATCCTTATCTACCTACTATTACAAGGCAATGGGTTGTGTATGGAGAAATATGAGTGTATGTGGGGGAAGATCACTCACCTCAGCACCTGTTCACCATTTTTGCTTAAAATAAACATAAAAGCTTCTCTAGGGCTAAGGGTCCAGTTGAACAGATTTACACTTCTCAGATACTCTCAGCTCTCACTGTCCTTCATATCAGCATTTTTCTGTCAGCCTTTAGCCGTGACTTTGAGAGCACAGAAAAGCAGAGACTGTACGGACCCATGATCTCGTGCTATTTCAGGAAAAGGAGAACTGATGATATGCTGCTAGGATTTTTTTTAAGTGGAAAGAAAGACTCTCAAGATCAAAGACTGAGTCTCAATTTGTCTAAGGCCACGTTTGCTATCTTCCCTTAATCTGGCACTGCGAGACAAAGAATACTGTCCCAAACACGTTTTAAGGAATTCGCTGAATGTTTGCTTTAATTTCATCCCTGCTTTGTGTTATGACATCACTTAAGACAATTCATGGAGTGAAGAACTAAAGATAGAGAAATGGATGTCTTTAGGATGCTCACAGTATATAAACTCCACTGAAGATTCTGGTGTGCAGTAGAGATATTTTCTGAAGTGACCGGTAAATCACTGAAAGATGAAAACTCTCATCCTACTGCAAAAGATTTGCCAAATATACCTTGTGAACACTTGTGATCACAAACATCCAATATAAACTTTTTATATTTATTCAGCAACTCACCTGATTATTAGGCGTGTCAAAACTCATTTTTTTTCTTATTACATTTAAAACATTAGAGGAAAGGAGAAGACATATTACTTCCAAGACCTCTTCCAGATCAAACCTTCCCTGAGTCTGTGAAACTCAATAAGATTGATAATATTGTAGACACTCTTCCTCAGACTTCTATTTTTAAGATATACTGAGAGGTATATCTCATAAAGCAAAGTTTCAGAAACAGAAAAACAAGGAGAGGCACTTCAATAAGTCTTGAAATTAGATGGCCAATGAATAAACTGATGATCTCGGTAGGCTCTCCGAGGCCCTGGGAGGCAGAGAGAACAGGGGATGAGAGGGGAAATTCAAGGGTTGACAATGAAGCTCAGATGATTTCAGATCAACCATCAAGTGCATGCCTGCGTTCTGAGAGGTGTCCTTGCTTTTCTAGTGGGGTAGGAAGCAGAGAATGTGGCTGAGACGCTGTGTGGTTTATCCGAGGAAACAGGTGACATGGTGCTGCTCCTTCGGTGTGCATCACCTCTTCAAAGCATTTCTTCTCTTGCCCGAAGCCATGCAGCAGGCTCTGCTTTGTGGAAGTAAATATCACTCAAGTAGAAAAGGGATTGTGCCCATTTCCTGAAATTTTTTTTTAAAGCTTCCATTTCTGTTGGAATGGACTTAAAAACAATTTGCTGGGTGCACTATGTTGAAGAAAATCTCTTTCTAGGTAGCAGAAAATACAGAAATTTAAGACTAAGCATAAACCCTATTCAGCCTCTGTCTGGATTAACATTTCAAGGTGATAAATGTCTCCAGTCACCTTTGCCTCCAAATGGCATCATGGCTTCATGCACATTAGAGGCATCCAAAACCCCTGGTTGGTTTTATTTGATTACTGGCGCTCCTGTGACTCTGCTCCAGGCATTTCAGAGAGATTCTGGAGTCTTTTTCCCATAAAATTCAGTGGCACCATTGTAAGGCCATTAGCCTGAAAAGAAGGAAGCTAATATTGATTCTAGACTTTCCACTTACTCTCTTAAGCAAATAATATAACTTCTAGACATGGTACTGCACTTTCCTGTTTGTGAGGAAGGGAAGAAATTGCAGAAGGTTTCTAAGGTCTCTCAGGAGTCACATTGTCACCCATCTCCAAGCAGGTAAGGACACTTTCTACCTAGTTTAGAACTTTAATTGTTTCTTGGATCTTTCATTTAAAAGTTATGCAAATGTGATCATCCCTTGGAATAGAATATTCTAAGATGATGTGGTCTGGGAGGGCAAGCATATTATTATGGTATGTTAAATGTGGAAGTTCTCTAATTTAAAGCAAGGGAGGGTAGTTCAATAACCTTCTCTCATCTAATATTAGTTGTCAGTACTTTTGACTTGTTAAAATGATTGGAAATGGAGAGGAGGTAATCCCCAACCAACATTAGTTTTATCACAGTCTTCTAGGTAATTTCAAAATTAATATTTATTACAGTATTATTAAAATAACACATGTACCTATTGTGGACATTCTGGAAATGCACAAAGAAGAAACAATAAAAATCACCTGTAATCACACCTTCCACAGACAATCACTGAATATTTTAACCCATATCCTTTCAGATTTTTCCCTAACATATGAATTGTGAAAATAACACATACACAAACACGTTTGGAGTTATTTTACACATGATGATTTTACTGCTTTTATCACTTAGCAATATATTGAGAACATTCTCTCATGCCATTACATAGTCTTCTAAAACATGATTCTTTGTCAAGACTGTTCATGGATGTGTCATTAGCCAACCAGTACCCTAGAGTTAAGTATTTAACATTATTAATCTGGGTATGGTGGTATATGCCTATAGTTCCAGCTACTTGGGAGGCTGAGGCAGGAGCTCAGAAGTTCGAGGCCAGCCTGGACAATATACTAAGACCTCATCTTGAAAATAAGTAAATAATAAATATTTATTAGTTTCTGAACTAATTCTTAGAACTGAATATTTAGGCATCTACTTCAAGCTGTAATGACCCAACATGTCCCAAGTGGAAAGCCAGGGCCTCTGGGACACAGGAGCTCTAAGAGTTAGGGTAGACTCATCACAGAATCTGCAACACCTGCCTGAAGCGCTGCAATGAACAGACTCTGCCTTACAACTTTCCCCCAGAAATGTTTTTTTCTTTTCTTTAGTGATGAAGAATCTAAATAAAATTCTTCTCTAGCAACTACCCAGAAGCCTTCACCCCTTGTGTCCTAACACAGGGGAGAAGAGTTGGTCCTGAGTACCCCCCTGGAATCAAGGGCATTCAATCGTGTACAAGAGAAGAGTCTCTAAGACATTCCTATGTGGGCAGGATTACTATAATAATATGTTTTATATTGCTATGAACTTCAATTTCCAGGGCTTCTAAATACGAGATAATTATCATATAATGGCAAGTGGAATTTTTGAGAAGAGGAAGAAAGTAACGACTTCTTTCAATCTCCTTTTCCATTAGCTATATGACTACTGGGAATTCTACAAGACATCCGTCCTCTGGTGAAGGTCTGACACCTTTATGTCACCAACTGTGTTTAGATGAACAATGCAGCATATAAGGAGAGGAGATCGCAATGACAGTGTTCATCAGCAGCACATCACAGTCCTGAGAGGCTGGTGTTAAGAGAATATGTTTTAATGAGGCCTGGTATTGATTCTTTGGCTCATGTCCCATTTTACCAGCATGATAGTCACACTGCACATTTTCAGATGGGAAAAAAATATCAATAGACACTACCTTCCCCCTTCCAACTGGCCTACATATCCAAAATTTCTCAGCCATGTTCACAGCTGAGGGACCTAAAAATGTGCTCTTGGAAAGCCTGGTCCAGTTATCAGAACTTTAATAACCTCAGTATCTGCTGTAACTACTTCAAAGATTTTAGCTTCATCTTCTAGACATGTTGCATAGGAGGCCTGTGTGAAACCAAAAATCATGTAGAATTATTGTTACTGAGCTTTTAAAAATACACAGAAAAATATTTGTAGTTAATCTGTGCAAAAGAAAAAACTTTGGAAACCAAATATATAACTGTCTTATTTTCTTCCTTCTTAATTCTTAATCATTAGATTTTTGAAAATGATGAAATTTTATTTAATGTGATAATTTTTTAATACAAAAAATGTTCCCTGCTGCCAGAGAGCAATGGGTTGACTTGCTGACAGTATTTTCTATAAGCATAGTAGAATTGCAGGTGAGCACTTAACAAAATACATCAACACTTAAAAGGATAATTCCTTTTTTGCAACCAGGAATTGCTAGCTAGTGTAAAAACTAAAATGAAAAATTAGGAAGAAATTCTACTAAGGAATTTGTTCCCATGTTCTGGGAGTAGGGAAGCTTATGAACTTACGCAGATTCTGTCATCTAAACTTCAAAAGTATCCTGATTTTTTCCAGAAGTTGTGCAAACCGCACTTAAATTCCAACAACACTGTGTTAATTTTGCTCAAATGCAAGTTGAAAACATATTTTAACATCCTGTCAGAATGAGACACTAAGAGTGTCGATAAAATGACACTAAAATAAATGTAAATTTAGATTGCTGTTACAAGTGGCTGCTTGGCTCTGGGAGATGTTAGGTTGCTATAGTATTTTCCATAGCAACTTTGCATCTTATTACATAAATATTCCCTCAGTGTCCTTAAAGCCTACTAAGGAAATGGGATTAAATCTACTCTTCTATGTAATGGTCCTGCATCAAGCCTTACCAGAATGAAATGCCCGGAAAACATAATCAACTGTAATCTAGATAATGGTGTTCCTGGAGGTTGAGAAGCAACAGGCCACTGGGGACTGTACACTGTGTTGATCGCTGGCCGTTTGTCTGAACCCTTCCTAGGTAGAGGTCTCTTCAGCTCTCCCTTTCAGAAGATTGGTTGTTAACTTCCTCACACTCCTCCTCCGCCTGCCAACTGCCCATCAGCCCAAGCCTTGTACGAGGCTCATGGGGCTCAAGGCATGAGGTTAGAAACCAGTGCCTCACAGAGCCAGAATCTGCTCTGCAAATGCAGCTGGAAAAATGGGCCATTTGAAGAACCTACCCAGCTCCACACTGGTAACCACCAGGTGTGGGTTGTTTAGGAACCTCAGCGAGGGCTCAGCTGAGTTTTATGGAGGGCTGCGCAGTAGTTAGAATACTGGGGAGACACGATGGCATTTCAGCAACATGAGTCAATGGGCTCAACTTTACATGAAGTATGTGATTATGGGAAGTTTTTGCAAGTGTGACAGATGTCAGGAATGATGGCATGGTTAGGTGCAATGTAAAAATAAGATTATGAAGTTTACACTGGAAATGCGAATTTATAAAGCAGATGAACAGTCTGGTTGGGCAGCAGGAGGGCTTCCATTTAAAAGGAATCCTATGCTGCGGGATCGATTTAATAGCATCTGTCTCTTTGCATTTAAAAGGTAAAGCAATTTGCAAAAATAAATGATTTTCTACATTTTTCAGAACCATGTTCTTTATGAAAAGCAAATTGCAACTATACCAGGGAACTTCAAAATTGACCCCAAATAAACATTTGTTTGAATTCCTTCAGCGAAATTAGCAAGATTGAAAAAAAAGGAAAGAAGGAAGCAGCTACTCAATCTTACCTTGGAAGATTTCTCCTACTATCTTTCAGCCATGTTAGGGCAATTAATCACTTTTCCTTGTTTGGCACTTAGGCTCCCAAAAGATGTTGGGTTGTGGTTGAAAAGACAGTGTTTGCCTTTAATTTGGTGGTTGCTGCTGGACACGCACCACTGTTCTATTTCTTTTTCAGGAGATAATGTCCCAGGCTGTCACTGTTTGGGAAAACATCTTATCCTTCCAGGCTTCCACTCAACAACCATGCACGCCCCTGCCTTCTGCATCTGCTGCTGGTGCAGGAGCTCACACCCTGGCCTGCGCTCTCTCACTGAGCCATCCCGCTTTCCATGTGTCAATGCTCTTGACCCTCTGCCAAGTTCTGAGCAGCTCCAGAGTCAGCTGCTTTAGACCACAGTCAATACTTCCTAAAAGGAAGCCTGTAGCAGCTGCCAGTGACATGGCCTTCTGCAGTCAGTCCGTTCAGTTGGCAGCAAGAGCCTGGTCTGGCACTTAGGAGCTCTTCTGTAGCTGCCTGGTTGAGGGGGCCAATGAGTCTCTTCCTAGGCTTGTGCCTGAAGATAATATCCCTGTTGGGTGTCTTTTAGGATCTTTCAGAAGCTCGACCATACAGGAAGTGAACCAAATCAGAAAACTAAAGATAGTCCTGGTATCCAAAGAAATCAAGGGGATGGCCAGAGAAAGCCTTATATATAGCAATTGTTTAACCTAACATTTTCAGCTACATATAAAGATAGAAAGACTGAATACTGCTAATTCCAATTGAACTTAATTGAGCTTGACTTTGTTGGCTGAAAGATTTATAAAATCTTTGTTTGACTTCTTAGTGAAATCTAAAAAACAAAACAAAACAAAACAAAAAACCTCTGTTCTTGTGTTGTGAATTTCCATGGAGAACTGATAACCCAGAGATCACTCTACATGATTAAAGGAGTATATGCTCTCTCAAAAAGTTTAAGAGTTTAAATGAGAAACAGTGAAAACCCAAGAGCATTTGTTTGTGTATTATGGAATGGTTTAAGGACTTTCTATTAAGCAAGGGCTGTTTTAGTTTCACTCTTCTAAAATTTATGTTCCACGTACACTCATCAAATTTGGGTGGGGTATGTACGTTGGGTCGTGATGTTAATTTGGGTTTATACTAAATTTAATTTTCTGACATTAGGATACACTTGTTATTGGGCATTGAACCTTTATTAACTTAAAATGTTCTTTTCAAAAGTCATCTCACACCCTGGAGGGCAGGACTGTCATATCTGACTGCCGGGGTCCACCATGCTTTAGTATGAGAAGGTGCTCCATGAATGTCATCAATAATTAAAAGCAGGCCTATTCAGCATACAGCACAGAGTTTCATGCAAAGTTCTGCACATTTTGGGGAAAGAAATCATCCTCATTCGAACATGCTTCATAACACCTGCCATTTGAATTTAATCAGAGCAAATGTTCTCAGGATTACCATCCTCCTCATGATGTTTGGGGCAAAGCCATCAAAAACATTAAAAGCAGATGAAAGGGAATAGGCAAGTGGAGTCAACAACTTTTCACTGAGCCCCTGCTTGGGGAGAGGCCCAGGGCTAGGTGCTGGAGAACAGGGAGATAACAAGTGGAGTGAACACTCACTGGGCACCTATTTTGTGCTGGGTATTATCTCTAAAACCAGAAGTGCCTGACATGCATTGGTTTATCTCACTCTCACAACACTAAAACTAATCAGGTTCTGCCCTGCCAAGGTCTTACAGCCAAGGACAGACTTCCTCTGCCTCATCTCCTTTTCCTTCCTCGTGTACATCTGCCCCACCCCCACCATCAACCTTAAGGGAGGGAGGGGAGGATGAAGGAGGGGAGGGGGAAGAAACAGAGAGGCAGGAGAAGACACAGGAGATCCGGGAATAAAGAGAGGGAGGAACTGGGAAGTGAATGGTCCTGCTGTCTAAACTATCATCCATTTGAATGTATATGAAAAATTATCTTCAGGCTTCAGGTTTCAGAGCTGGACACCAATCTCCTTGAATGACTGCTTTCATAAATCCATCATGATTTTCAAATTTGTCAACAAATTCATTTCCATTTTTATCAGCATCTTAGTTTCGTTTCAACGAACTCCTTTCCATCCTTGAGATCAGCGGATGAGGAAGTAGGACCTGCACACCCAGAATCACACTGCAGTTATTACTGCAATGCCTGGAACTCCAGCGCAAGACGTCCTGAATTATTTTATGTAGTTAAAAGTAAGACTACATTGAAATATTCTTTATAATCAGAAGAGAATATATTGAAATATTTTTATTACCATTTTAAATATATTTAATATTTAGTATTTAATATTTTAATATATAAACTATTTTTTGAATATCACTTTTTTGTTTGTTTGTTTTTTAAGGTGTTGGGGATTGAACCTAGGGCCTTGCAAATCCTTAGCCCTTTTAATAATTTTATTTTGAGATGGGGTCTCGATAAATTGCCGAGGTTGGCTTTAAACTTGCTATCCTCCAACCTCAGCCTCCCCAGTTGCTGGGATGACAGGTATGGGTCACTGTGCCCCGCTTGATTATTTAAAAAAATATCAAACCCAAGGTATCATCAGGTCCTTACAAAACAAACTGTGCCTTTTCTAGAAGCAAAGTTAATTCTCCCCAGCTCCCCCAGAAATAAACCCCTGCAGGTGGTTTCTGTGCTGGAGGGGAGATGGCAAGCTAAGTGAGGCCCTGGAATGCCCAGGTCTGAGCATCCTGCAGGATATGGGCCCTCCAACAGCCACCAGGGATTTTCCTCCCTAGAGATTCCAAGAATTCCTGTTTAGCTACTTCCCAAAGAGAGCTGAGGTAAAATTCCCACTGTTTTATCCAGAGGACATGAACAAGGGATTCCTCAAAGAACAGAGAATTTCACACCTATTTCCATGTCTGGGGATTCCTAGCGGTGAATCACACCACTATATGTTGAGCCAGCTTCTATGCAGGTTACTGGCAGTTGCAAGTTTGTACCTAAAAATGAATGATGTGTTGCCTAACAAGATACACCAGGAGGTGCTTTGCTCCAGCTCCCAGGCCTCTGTCCCCTCATTCCTTGTTTCAAGCAGTACTTAGCAGGGATTTGTCTGTGGTTTAGTCAAAAGACCAGAAAGGATTCTTGCTGTCAGGCCATGTCCCTGAATACCCAGGTCTGAAAGAAAAACAACTGCCTGCCTTTGGGCAGATCTTCAGGGCCCAGTGGAATAAAAAAGGCTAGTTGCTTTCCCTTCTCTTTAATCAGTCCTCTGCTTTCTCCAGAAACCACATGCCACGTCCTCTGGTCCATTTTGAAAAGCACGAAAAAGACTTTGAACTGCTCGGGGCCTGGCATTTGAACTCCAGTTCTTTCATCTCTTCCCTCAGTACGGGGTAGAGAGCACACGCTGCATTTGTTCATTAATTCTGCTGACCAAGTAACAGGACTGGTGAAAGTTTTTAAAAGTTCAATGTGGACTTCATGCTCTCATCAGATGCCTGGGGAATAAACCAAGAGAGGTCTGGGAAGAGTGCTCTGCAGGCACACCTCCAGAGGACCTCTGGTCCCTGGTGAGGGGAAGAGGTACCTTGACATCAGGCAGGAGCCAGTCCTGGAGGTGGATGCATGCTGTCATGGCTAGCTGGGACCTCTCAGTGAGCATGCTGTTCAGAGTCATTCTTATTCTAGTCCTATCCTAAACAGACTCTGAAATTATACACATTTCCTCTTAGGACAATTGACAGGTTGTTTAAAAAGAAATGTCACCAAAAAGAGGGGGAAATAAAAGCCATGAGTTCAAATCAGAATTTCTGATTGACTCAATTTTTTTCTTCTACACCTACCTTGTAAGGATATTAAGAATCCAGGTTGCATGTCCATTTGCCCCCATCTACAAACTTCAAAAACAGTAAAAGCTTTTTTTTTTTTTTTTTTTTGAGAAAAAAATGTTTTATTTATCTCAAGATCTCATTGAATTTAAGAAAATCACACCAGTGCTCCCTTCTTTTGACAATATGAAGGCTGGTAGAATAGAAATGCTGGGAGGAAGGTGGTACCCTCAAACAAACAAATCCAAACCTGATAGTAAACCAGTCCTGAGAAATGTGAGATGGACTTAATAAGAGACACACATTGACACACAGATGCTGGGTTTATTTTTCAGACAAAGGATAATGGCTTCAGAAAGTGGTGGCATGGTGCCTACTTGTATGCTAAGCTTATGAAAGATTTACGTGTCTGGAATTTGAGGATGAAAGCTGTACTTTGCTAAGGCGGTGGTTCTCAAACTTCTCTGGCATCAATCAGGATCCCCTGCAGGGCTTAAATCACTGGTTGCTGGATCTCATTTCCCCTCCCGCTAGTCTCTGATTCAATAGGTCATGGGTGGGGCCTGACAACTTGCATTTCTAATACGTTCCTAGATGATGCAGATGTTACTAGACCGGGGACCACACTTTTGAGAAGGACTGTTTTAAAGAAATTAAAATCCCTTCCATGTGGCCTGGATGCAGAGGATTGCTCGTGACCATCCTAACCACTTTGCTGTCCCAATGACCTGATCTTTTTACAATCTTGGTTTTGACTTCTGAAGGAGTCCAGGGATGGCCACCCTAAAATATGGGCCTGGTATGCTGATTATTTTATGTTATAGGAACTTAAAGGGCAGCAGGATCAGGGAGAGGCTTGGCTCTACTACCTCCTTGTCGACCTTGAGTCCAGACCCTCGGAGGAAGAGAACAATTCCCTCTGGTCCCTTCCCTGACCTTTCATTAACTAAACTTACTGCAGGAAGAGAGGCAGAAGTCTGTCAGCTCACCTGGACAGACTTGTGTCATACTCCACTGTCTTTTTGGTCCCATTTGACATTCCAGAGGGAACCATTTAAAATTCATTGTCTGTTCTACAGACCCAAAGACTTTGTCCCAGACCGCTGTGTTTCTCCAAGCCCACTGAGTACCCCTAGAAACAATCTGCTATTTCTCTAAAAACTGTCTATATTCCGCATCCTGCCCCTCTATGGAAAAGGGGTATGCAAGCTTCTGAGCTGTGGGGGGTGATTACACACTGTGATCGCCCCCGTGTGTCAGAAGTTTGTGTCTCTTTTTCTTAGTCTGTTTACTTTCAGTTCATTTCAGTGAATCTTCATTCAGAAGGTGAAGGAAAGCCTTTCCTTTTGCTTCTACACTTCTACCAACAAATTAGCAAAGATCCTCTTTCTAGTCACCTGCAATCTTTCTGTTAAGAAGCCTGAGACAGGTGTGTGCTTTATTCGCTGGTACCTACAAGGAGACAGGGTAAATCTGTACCATCTCTCTAATTTTCTTCTCTGCTAATGGTCGCAATTGTAGGTCTTCTCAGATCCCTTAGATAACACCCTGCCCCTCAGACAAGCTGTCTCCCTTGGTGTCTCAGGTTTGAATGAGCATTTTACTTGCCTCTCTTACAATACCAAAGAATGTATATACAATTCAAGGAGAGAGTTTTAATCAGTATCTCAGATTAGACAGAACACACAAAGCAAGGCTCTCTCTAAGTTTCTCCTTTTTATAATCTAAGGAGTGATGCCCCTCGCTTGGTACCAAATGGGTGAACTAAAATTTATTGGGGGAAAAAGTCTAATTTTCCAGCATGCTGACTCAGAGGCTAGAGAGAGTCTTAAGGGATTAAACAATTCCCAAGTAACAAGTACACTGACGGAAACCAAATATTATCTGTATTTCAGCTTTAGCTCTGGCTGCCACCCTCCGGAAAAGGATTTTTATGGGAACAGGCAAATATCCCTGAAAAAAAATATATAATGGCCCCAGATCTACATATGGAGAAATAACTAGAGCAACTTAAATCACTCTGTTCCTAAGAAGGAATTTAAAGTTCTATTAATAAAAGGCAGAGTCAGTCAAATACGAAAGTTTAGTGTAACTCAAAAGTGAGTTATAAGGCCATTTCCCAGTACTTATTCCCCATCTGCAGATTTGGACACTCATGATGGTACCTTGTGGGTATGCGGTGGTTATCAGCATTACCTGACTCATCGACTCGCATTTTTTTAGTAGGGCTGTCACAATTCTCATCATCAGACATTTCCATTTCTTCTTCACGGCGGATGCCCATGAGCTGCTCACTTTGAGCGTTTCGGAGTTCCTGAAAGCAGAAGACACAGGACTATCAGAGTCATGGACACAGCCATCCTACCTCTTCCCAATGGTCTTTGGGTTTATTAGGATTGACATATCAATGTTTGGAATCTGAAGCTTGGACCCAAACATCATTCCACCTCTCTGCAATGAAGTTCTAAGGGGGTAAGGTTAGGGTAAAAGAAAGGTTAAAAGCTTTGGTGTCAGACTTGAGATAAATCCCTGCTCATCAATGCCTAGATAAAAGCCGTTTTGTAAAATTTTTAATCTCTCTTTAGTCTCTGTTTCATCATTTATTAGAAAGGGGGCTGGGATTAATAACCTAGCAGGGCTGTGGTGAAGTCCACATAGAAATTCCTATTCCTTAGCTGACTCAGCTACTGGTAAGGAATATGAGCAACAGAAGTTTAAAAAGAGCCTAGTCTACTACTGGCCTGTGGTGTAACTCTAGGAACATTTCTTCTTATTACTGGAGCCTCAATTGTTTTCCTGGAATAATGTGATGCTAAGGGTTTTGAGGATGAAATGAGGAAGTGCAGGTAAGAGGCTTAGCATCACTGTAGACAGCTGGTGCGCTAAGCGATGCTACTGACCACTGCTATTTTCACACAGGAACACCCACGACATTCAGATATCCAAAGTTTAAAATTCAAAAGATGGTAGGAACAAAATAAAAGGAGATATTTCTCATCCTGGGTTTCACATTACCATGTTGGGGCTATGGCTTCTGTGGTGATGGCTGGTTGCTTCAGCGTCACTTTTAGAACCAGAGATCCTATTTTCTCTACTAATGAGGGGAGTGGTTGCAATCAAGTTATTCAATTTCTTTGAGCCTTTGTCCACTCACCCATAAGCAGGGGATAATAATAATATAAGACTGTTTGAATGCAATGGTATACACAAAAGCTCATTGTATAAAGAATTACACATTAAATTTTTTACTGCTGTGCCTAAAATCAAGATATTGTAATCATTTGCTTTGAATAATTATATCATTATTTTTTCCCAAGCTGCATATTATATATTGTGACTCCTCATTCATTTTGTTCTCTTACATGTATTGACCTCAAAAAGTCTTAACAGGGAAAACTCTCCATTATTTTATTTTCCTTTTTTAAATTGGAGTCTCAATAAAAGCCAAATTGTTAAAACATTAAATTAAATTACTACACCTCATTTATTAGTGGCATGACTTTAAACATCATTCTGTTGCTCATCACCCCAGGTGGTAGGTTCTCTTGATTCTCTGCTCTCCTTCACTCTTAGAATTTAACTTCATATGTTGGAAAGGAAATTATTGCTAACAGTATTTGGTCATTCCTGCACCCTGGGAATCACCCTTGCAGAGGACAGGAAAAAGGGAAGGCACAGAGGCAAGGTCCAGGGAGGGGTCATCACAATGTTGCCCTGAGAGGCCCCAGAATGACAGACAGCACCTCCTTATGGGACCATGCCACCTAGAAGAAAGAGGTGCCAATTCTGCATTAAATAACATCATTGGGTCTTAGAGGCGGTGTCACCCTTGATTAGTGGGTAAATATTTAGGTGGTGGACAGCTAATTTTTCTATTGACAAAGAGTCCAGTTCCCAGAAGGAGGCCTGAAAATACTTGAAACAAAAAAAGTCAGGTGGAAAGAATAACAAGGCTGAAAGGGTCTGTTGTTTAGTCCCTACAATTAATGACAAACTGTCACATGACAGCTGTTTTGTGGGGAAGGGTGGCAGAATTGGAAAACACTGGGGGGGTTCTGCTGAGGGTGTTTCCACAGGGTGCCTCTGGTTCAGCAGTAAATCACTAGTACACTCTAATAAATCCGTAGAGGTGCTGTAGATAATTAACAGATGCTGTACATGCGAATGTGGGAAAAAATCAAGCCAATTATCAAGCTTATATGCAACTGAGAAATCATCCACAATGTCAAATTACCAAGTGGTATTTAATCAATTAAGCGACATGTAGGAGAGGAAATCAAAGGTAATTTAGAGTTCCATGACTTAATGTATATCCAAAGAGGTGGCAGAGTGGCAGGAGGCACAAAGACCCTGTTCAGGTGGACTTTTTGGCCTATGTTCTACCTGTCCCTCTGGAGTGCAGATTTCCACCCCCCAGGACCAAGCAAAGCAAGCAGACTTCTTGGACCAGGGCTGGGAGTCCTGTATGTCCTGCTCTGGACAGCCCTAGTCTGGGGGAAGGCAGAGATAAGGTATGGTGGAGTCAGACATGGCAGGAAAGCACAATTTAGATCAATATTTCTATCTGCTGACCTCACATGCCAATGACAGCCTTTCCATACCTGGGTTTATTTAGCATCATGTCACCTGCCTTTCTCTTAACATTTCTTTTAATCATGTTTGGCTTTTATGTGAAGGAGAAAAAATTTACATACTGATCATTCCCAAATCTGAACCATAAATTCCAATCTGTATTTTTATCACCCTCAGTGTTTATACTGCATCAGAAATAGAGGACTTTGTCCCATCTGAAAATAACCCTTGACATGTGAGTGTCAGGAAAAACATTAGGAAGTGCCCTCTTTTTGGGGACCCTGAAAAGTTTAAGAGAAATCCTGTATCCTCCTTGCTCATAATCCTGAATAGAGGAACAGAACTGTATCAGTCACCAACCACTAGTGAACAAAAGGCACTAGTGAACAAAATTTTTAAATGCCCTTAACAACAAATTGCACTAGCATTTTAAGTGTCCCATTATTGTGAAGTCATTCAGTATTCACTATAATAATACTGATGATAATGAATTCATTTGGTATTCATGTGAATGCTACATCCAGTGCCATTGATATTCAACTGTAATTTAGCATTAGTTAATGGGCACTTAAAATGCTACCCAGATGATTGATATCACAGTACTTTGTGGTTCCTCAAACTCCGTATAAAACACTTTATTGTACAAGTGTGAGCCAAGAGCATTAAATAAATACACCTTACCTTCTACAAGTTTGTGATTTTTGAAAGAGGGGAATATCATTTAGAGAACTTTAATATTAACATGCTAGAGATGAAGAGGCATCCAAATGAAAAACATTCTCTCACTTACCAAAAAAAAAAGAAGAAGAAGAAGCAAACAAAGACAGTATACTTACTTTGAAATTACAGGTTCAAAGCGTACACTACACTGTGGAGTTAAAAATAACAGCTGGATGACCAATGACTAATGAGACATTTCAGTCTGTCTAGGTGGTAAGGAAGATCAAAGCTATGGGTTCTTTCCTGGGGGTAGATACTCACACTTCACACCTGCACTGATGTTGAAGGGTAGACTTCACACCCTTGTGATGTTTGCTCTAGGGAGATGTGTGATAGGAGCTGATGGCTCACAGGGGACTGACACTGCTTGTGATGAGAAGACATGAATGGAGAGGCATACTTGCCATTTCTAGCCCAAACAGCAAACTGTCATCTTGAAGAACACTGGAAAAAAATCTGAACTTTTTAAAAACTAGTTTCCTATGTTAAGTTACTTTTCTTCAAACTAGTTCATTAGGCAAAATATCTTGGCTCACTTCTGAGCTCTGTATATGAATGGAAAAGATTCTTTTCTCCCTTTGCAGGGGAGAAGAGTATTCTAAGTGTTAAGTCGGCTGCTCTTCTTGGGGAAGGAACACATCTGAGCTGACAACAAGACAGGACAACAGCAGGAGGAATGCCCACTGTAACAAAAACTGCAGTGGCTGCAGCCACACTATTCTCTGCCAATCCAGCTGTGTGATGGTGGTTAAAAAGTAATAATAAAATCACCAACCTCAGAATGCTTTCGCCAAATGTCTATGTTCTTGCGCTGAGCTTTCGAGAAATGGTCCCAAGCTTTTTGTCTGGTGGAAGCGTTGAAAACGGCCACAATCTGCTCAACTTTGGTGAACAAGGAAGTCAAACAAGACAAGTAATTTATGTTGTGATCACTATAGGGAAGCAAAGCAAAGACACTAGGAGTCTATGGATGATGTCACAGTCGTTACAACATCATCAATATCCATCCAATTTGTGCCTTTTTGTACTTACATTTTAGTAATGTTGGGGATGTCTCCCTTCAAGTCTGTCTCCATAACTTTAGGTTAAAACAAATTCCAAATATGACTGGCAAAAGGTCATGAGGATCGACTTCCAGGCGTTCTTTGGCTCTTGTTTAAAATGTGATTTAGCAGATCTATATACCGAGGTCTATAGGTATATAGACTCTGGTATTGGCATACAAATAAAGATAAATAACGCCTGTTTTGGAGCTTAGAAGTGAAGCCAGGGTGGAGTGACTGAATGAGAAGAGCCAAACATACACCATTTCCTCTTTTGGTCCCATCTTAATGACTCCATTGCAGCCCTCTGAAGACATTACCGTGTCCAGGTTCCAAGGTGGGACAATGAATAGTTGTGTCACGGCTTTCCTCAACCACAGGGACTATTTTCCTCCTTGTTCTTATTTCTCCCCACCCTGCAGCCAGCCCCTCATCCCTCTGGCTACCACAGGAGCCATCGCCTCCATGTCAAGACAGACCAGGGCTCACCCAACCAGCAGCACTGCCATGCAGGTCTGATTTCAAAACCATATGGTACCCTCCATACTTCATCATGATCATATGCCATTCTCCATTATTTCATTATCATGTAAATAAGGCTCCCCATAATCTGGCTCTCAAACCTCTTGAAGTTCTAATTCTATTACCTTGACTTCATCTGGCACTTGGGTTGCTTCCGGGCATGGTGCAATTGGAATAATACAAGTGGAGGGGTTGTGAAGAGAATTATATAGAGGAAGAGATGGTGCTCAGCAGTAGGTGTTAGGAGTGGGGCCAACCAACCATAGATTCAATATTACTTAAATAGGTATTAATACAGTAAGCATGGGATTAAGGAAATTAGAGTACTGAACTAAACACGTGATTAAATCAGAACTTCTAAATGTTTAGTTAGGAAGACACAGTTCAAACTAGGTTGTCATGGGTGCTAACATCCTATCCACATAAATCTTTTATAAGAGATTCCCAAGGCTCTATTTTAAAAAAAAAGGACGTCAAAGCTGTTCCAGACCTTCTGGTCTCCAAAGAATATCAAAGAGTAAATAATAATCCTCACAGAAGCACAATACTCAATGCCTTAGTTTAAAAAATAGCACATGAAATAAATAAACAGAGAAGGAAATAAACACTCCTGACATTGTGAATATCTTGCAGTGCCAATAACTACTTCTAAATGTATGGGTAATTTTCATGGGGGATGTTTATGTTTACTGTTTTCTACTTCAGGAGAACTTCAACAGTAGACCTGTTTAATAAATTGTCATCACTTTGCATGATAAATTTGTTTCACTCAATTTTAATGTGAGGATTTGTCACTGACTGGGTTTACACATGTCCCCCGAGCTCATATGGCTTCCCTCCCAAACCTTACCTGGAGGAACTGGCACTGCCGGATGAGCTGCTCTAAGTTCAGACCTTCACCTGACCACCACCCTCTGTGTAGCATGGCTGGTGGGGAAGAGAACCTGCTCAGCTCGACTACTTGGATCTTCTGTTTGCTTTGTCTGCATGCAGTCTGGAGACACTGGGGATTTCAGCTGCCTTTTGTAGGGGCAACAATTGCAGCTGTCGACTGGGATGAGATCATCTAGCAGGGGGTGATCATGAGATTACTAAAGAGTAATGGGCTCCACTGATTTAATAGCAGAAGTCTTTGGCATCATTTAAAAGAGGAAGAAATATGATGTCCTGACAGCAGGGCTGGAAGGGGAGGAGCAAGAAAGGTTGAGGTTGATTATTTGGGTGGTGATCGTCAAAATTCTGCTATTAGTCAGGGAAGGCTCTTAATAAATAAGATACAGTTGGGTGCAATATCACATGCATATAATCCCAGCAGCTCAGGAGGCTGAGGCAGGAGGATTGTGAGTTCAAAGCCAGCCTGAGCAATTTTGCAAGGCCCTAAGCAACTTAGCAAGACCCTGTCTCAAAATAAAATATTTTTAAAAAGGGCTGAGGATGTGGCTCATGGTTAAGTACCCCTCAGTTCAATCCCTGTTACCAAAAAAGAAAAAACACAGTAAAGAGAAAAAATACGCATTGTTAAAAATGTGTGTGGGGGGGTGTTGGGGAGGTGAAGGCAAGAGAAACCAATAATGCACACAGAGGAGTACGGAAGAGAAAGCACTTACAAGAAAGACCCAGTGAGCTCAAGTTGCACAGGTTTAAGATAAAAACAGATCAACTGAGGCATGTAGGTATATAGTGATGTCTTAGTTAAAACACATGATTACCCATTTGTGTGTCATATACATCTTGTGTACATAATCTGGAAGTAATTTTATGCAATATTTTAAACAATTATGTGCATGAAATAAAGTTTCATTGTGCGGAATTTTGCACTTGGAGTGTCATGTTGGCACTTAAAAGTATTGGATTTCAGAGCATTTTGAATTCCAAATTTTCAGATTAGAGATGCTCAACCTGTTCTGTATTTCTCTGGTTTGCTGGAAGTTGACCGACATACTATTTTGCAACATCAACTCATAACTGGCAGAATTATAAAGGAATCTTGGCATACAAAGGTAGTGAGGATAGTGGGAAATTCCCTGGATCCCCATAGGTATAGGATTTGGTTCTTAGGTTTGTCAGTTAAATAAATCACTACACATAAAATCCTTGTTTTAAAATTCAGTGTCACTATTGCTACTCTTTCTACGTTAACAGAAAAAAGAAGGGATTCATGTTGAAGCTAATACTAGTAATCATTATATTCTTTACTTACCTAGGGCTAAATAAAATATTTTTACATAATGATATTATTAACAACAAATACTAGGTTTCAAAATAATATATCAAGAAGGATCATATTTTGTAAAAACTATAAATAAAATTGTGCTGCAATTTCAAAAAAATCCCCACATGATTACTCTATTCTAAGGCATAAGTTCTATCCATCCATCCATCCATCCACCCATTCATTCATTCAACAAACATCTGGGATCTTACCAGGTACCAGGTACATGACTGTTAGAAATATATGATTAAGACATAGTTATTATCCTTGATGAGATCTCAGTCCCTGGGCAGACAGAAAGGGAAGCAGATAATTATTCTATACAAGAGAGGTCTGCATGGCTGCTTTGGGGATACAGGCAAAAGAGTAACTAAGGAGATGAGTGGAATCAGGGATCACTCCACTAAGAAGGCAACATTTTTGCCAGGCCATAAGTAGTGACTCAATGCCTGCTCAGCAGAGAAGCAGAGGTGGTCCATCTAGACTGGGGCTGATGCTAGGTGAGAACTAATCAGTAAGGACCATGTGTGCTGATTGAGACAGTGAACTTAATGCTGTAGGTCAGGGGAGATGCATGCCAGGAGGATTTGCTTGGGAGAAATGATGAAGGCTTACACTAAGGCAGAGGCTCTAAATGCAGGGTAGAACAAATAGTCATTGGTCAGGGAGCAGTGACAGGACAAGGGGGCTGATTGACTCTGGAGGAAGAAGGGAGAAGGGGGATCAGGATGATCCAGTTTGGGAAGAACATCAGAGACCAAGAGAACAAGCACAGAAAAGGGCTGAGAAAGATGTGGAATTTGCTTTCCAGTCTATTTGAGCTTGAGAATGCCTGAAGGCCATCCACATGGAGCTGAAATATGGATGGGGGTTCAGAAAGAAGTCAGAATTCAGAGAGATGTCTGCAATTCTCTGGGCCAATCTCAGGTTCCACTAATTGTATTCTTTTCAATGGGGTAACTGAATGAAAAACTAAGTGTGACTTAACTTCATATTTTTCTTATGAATTTTTACACCTTTTCTTCACATATTCACAAGTCCAAAAGATGGAAAAATATAAATGGTACAACTCAGCATAGGTTTGAAAATGCTCTCACTGTATTTATATGGCCTAGCTTTCTTCTCTCATTTCTGCAGAGTGCACCTAAACCAGCCATTTGTCTTGCAAATGAAAGTTCATGGGCACACACAAAGACTCTGGAAGAGTGCTTGGATCAGCATGAATTCATCATCATTAGGGGAAAACCACCCCAAACAGTATGCCCTAATGAATGTGATTCAAAGACATGTTTTTAAAGCCATAAATCAGGATGACCGCTATTGTTGATGTCACAGGAAAAGACCATACACTGTTCATTGTCTAACACAGGGAACACTAAAGAGGAAATCCATGCATTAAACTACGATTTACTACTTCTCTCTTGTAACTCATATTGGTTACTCTATGCTCAATAAAGTCATAAGCAATTTCTGTTATCTTCAAAACTCTACTTCTCAGAAAAGAGATTAATGGCAAACCAGATGGCATTGGCATTTGTTTAAAAAAAAAAAAAAAAAGCAGTTTTCAGAAAGTCGTGCTACGGGCATAACAAATTCAGATCACCCCCTGCCCAGTTCCCTCACCACCCTAGTGGTCTACAGAGAGGTGGCCAGAGGGCCCCACACATGCCTGTATCAGATAAAAAGCATAAATACTGTTCTGACTGCTGCTTATTTATTCAAGAAAGTATACTCCAAAGCTTTGAAATATTATCAACAGAAAGAGCCCTCAGTCAGAAAATTTAAATTTACCCTTCATACCTTGCAAAACTTTTCCTCGAAAATTCAGT
The DNA here is from genome assembly GCA_020662805.1 of Glaucomys volans. Classification (NCBI taxonomy): domain Eukaryota; kingdom Metazoa; phylum Chordata; class Mammalia; order Rodentia; family Sciuridae; genus Glaucomys; species Glaucomys volans. The sequence goes on along the minus strand of JAJEJO010053365.1, from coordinate 167 downwards.
TTAAGTGTTTTGCCTAAATTAGGCTGTTTGAGGAACATGAGAAAATCAAGTGATCAAGTCTTCAAAAGTGTGCATGAATGGTAGCTTTAGCTGCCTTACTAGGGTCCCTTGTACACCCAACAGGTTAAAATGAGCATTAGGGAAGGGTAAGGAGAGCCTCCATGATA
>JAJEJO010053364.1:241090-267647 GCA_020662805.1 Glaucomys volans | reverse complement strand
AGACTGGTGAAATTGACTGTGGAAACCATGTTCTTTCCCATATGAGAAAGATTGATTTCAGCTACAAATTTGTAAAAGTATTTCTCCTACTACTTTTATGAAAATATTATGGAAAGATTATGAATGTATAAAACCTAGATGAGAGTCAATACATTTCCAAATATTCATCTGTGCCTCTGAACTTTTGGGAGGTAAGGTGGCTGTTCCACTAAGGATTACAATTCAACTGGAGATTGAACCTTTTAAAAATTATTTAATGTTGATCAGGCATCCCTTTAGGTTTAAGAGTACTTATTCAAGTTTTACATTGACACTGTTAACTTTGTTTTTATATTTCCCTATAGAAATTAAAAATCCTATTTTAAGCTTCATTTAAACTTTTTACATTTATGTTTTTTCAATGTAATTGAAAATGATTTTTAAATTTATTAATAATAACATCTGTATTACCTTTATAAATTTCAGTACAATAGTATTGGATATAGAGGTGGAGGTGGAGAGTGGGTAGTGATAAAATTTAAAGATGCATAGTGTATATTTAATTGATGATTTGATTGAGTAGAACTTGAGAAAGAGGGGCCAAGATGCATAACTCACTTTATCAAGCATTCCCTTCATATAGTCTCTTTCTATTTTAGATGTAGTTTAACAGAGGTGGCTACAAAGTGCAGGAAAACATGCTCCACAAGCAAAACCAAATGATATTGCCTAAGTGTTGTGTCACTAGAAGCAGACATTCAGACTCCCTGATGTTTTAATTTTTGATTTAATTTTTTGATAATGCATCACAGTTGCAGCTCTGTGTCTCAGACAGAAAAGGAAAAAAAAAAAAGAGAGAAGCTAAACCATTAGGGGGTTTGCATCTACTTACCAGTTTTTTTGTACTTTCTCTGTTTTTAATATCCCAAATCTCAAGGCCTCCCTGGATAATAAAAGAGATATGATTGAGTTATTATCTATCAAAGATAAAATACAGTGACTCATACAAAATTAAATCAAAGAGAATTGTAAAGCCTAAAATGATATCACTTTCCCTACATTCTCATAATCAAGTTCTCATTCACCTTGGGTATATAAATATGAAATTAGGTGTTCCATCTTTTCTTGTTTCCTGCACTCTTATCAATGTCTCTATGATCTATTGCTATGTAGAGCACATCTACTTCTTGAACATTAATTTCAGTTGTAAAATGAAACAAATAGAAAAATATTTTTAAACTGAAAGCATCCAGTTGTTTTTTTTAAAGGCAGACCTACTGTAAGTCTTCCAATTGTTTCATTTCCAAAATTAAGGTCAAGGTCCAACTCTTCTTTTTAGCAGTTTAGAAAGTTCTGTTTTGATTGTTTCAATTTGAATCACTTGATTTTGTAACTCAAATTCTTAGTTTTGCTATTTTATTTCTACTAATATTAATGGCTTTAAATTGCAGCTTTTCACAGTTATTAAACTAGCTCTTTAGCTTTAGGATGAGAGCTGGAGAATGGTGAGCAGATAGGAGGTAGAAAAGAAATAATAACCACTATTATTATTTATTTTGTGGTACATAGAATTGAACCGAGGGCACTCTAAAACCAAGCTACATTCACAGTCCTTTTTATTTTTATTTTATTTTGAAAATGTTATCACTAAAATGTGGAGGCTGCCCCTGAACTTGGAATACTCCTACCTCAGCCTCCAGAGTCACTGGAATTACCAGTTTGTGATAGTGTGCTCACATACCCAAAAACTAAAAGTGAAGTTTGGTATCACAGTTATTCTGCTTACTGCAACAATGTTGAACATAAAATGAATACCACCCTTCTTTAAACACGACTTATTGTGTGCCATTAACTATACACTTAATATCCACATATGATATATCTAAGTAATTAGACCCTAAATCTCTCAACTAGCAATTGGCTAAAATTAAATCCAATTTTATCAGATGTCAGGGCCTGTGTTTCTTTTATTTTTTTCTTCTGTACTGGCATAGTAGGGTGTATCCATGATGTTGGTCAAGTTCAATTTCCTTCTTAGCTCAAATTGTACGAATATGCACCTTCTAGTTAAGGACTGTAATTTATCACTTTATTAACATGTCCAAACGAAGATGAATTTTACTTTAATACTTGGTAAAAGTAATTGAAGAGATGACTTAATTCAAATACATAAAGGTTTTCAACATTAAAGGTGTGTGTTTGTGTTTGTGTGTGTGTGTTAATACTATTTCAGATAATATATATGCATTTGTAGTAGGACATTCCTTAACATTGTAAAGGCCATTTATGCCAAGCCCACAGCTAACATCATTCTAAATGGAGAAAAATTGAAAGCATTCCCCCTGAGAACTGGAACAAGGCAGGGATGCCCTCTTTCGCCACTACTATTCAACATTGTTCTTGAAACTCTAGCCAGAGCAATTAGACAGACCAAAGAAATTAGAGGAATACGAATAGGAAAAGAAGAGATCAAACTATCCCTATTTGCTGATGACATGATTCTCTATCTAGAAGATCCTAAGAATTCCACCAGAAAACTACTGGAACTCATTAATGAATTTAGCAATGTAGCAGGATATAAAATTAATGCTCATAAATCTAATGCATTTTTATTTGTAAGTGATGCATCCTCTGAGAGAGAAATTAGGAAAACTACCCCATTCACACTAACCTCAAAAAAAAATAAAATACTTGGGAATCAATCTAACAAAAGATGTGAAAGACCTCTACACTGAGAATTACAGAACGCTAAAGAAAGAAGTTAAAGAGCATCTGAGAAGATGGAAAGATCTCCCATGTTCTTGGATAGGCAGAATTAATATTGTCAAAATGGCCATACTTCCAAAAATGCTATACAAATTCAATGCAATTCCAATTAAAATCCCAATGATGGACCTCATAGAAATAGAGCAAGCAATCATGAAATTCATTTGGAGGAATAAGAGACCCAGAATTGCTAAAGCAATCCTTAGCAAGAAGAGCGAAGCAGGGGGTTTCACAATACCAGACCTCCAACTATACTACAGAGCAATAGTGACAAAAACAGCATGGTATTGGTACCAAAATAGGCAGGTAGATCAATGGTACAGAATAGAGGACACAGAGACAAACCCAAATAAGTACAGGTATCTCATACTTGACAAAGGAGGCAAAAACATGCAATGGAGAAAAGACAGCCTCTTCAACAAATGGTGCTGGGAAAACTGGAAATCCATATGCAGCAAAATGAAACTAAACCCATATCTCTCACCCTGTACAAAACTCAACTCAAAGTGGATCAAGGACCTAGAAATCAGACCAGAGACTCTGCACCTAAGAAGAGAAAATAGGTCCAAATCTTCATCATGTTGGCCTAGGACCAGATTTCCTTAAAGGTTTTTTTGATAAAAACCGTGAAGAATTTCAAATGAGGTTCCCTTTGCAACAAGAAATTAATGGAGAGCAATAATTTACTTATTCTATATTTTTTTAAATGTGTTTTTAGTTATTGAATCCATTGCCTCACACATGCTAGGCAAACGCTCTACCACTCACTACAACCCCAACCCCTATTTTATATTCTTAATGATTCATGAAATCATTTCTTCTTTTCCAATCAGTATGTCTTTTAAAACTTTTTTTCTTTCTTCTTGTGTGGCAAGAAAATCCAGTGTTATATTGAATAAGATGTTTGCTATAATCCTCAACTTGTTCCTGAACCTAAAGGGAAAACAATTATTCACTATTAAGTATGACATTATCTATAGGCATTTTGTAGATGCTCTTTATCAAGGTGAGGTAGTTTCTCACTTTTCCCAATTTGCCTAAAGATTTTTATCATGAATGGATTTTGTGAAATGTCTCTTCACTTCCTCTCTCTCTTGCCATTTCACCTTCTGCCATGGACAATATACCAAGAAGGCCTTTGCCAGGCGCCTAACTCCTAAATATTTAGCTTCCTAGACTCTGGAACTAAGACACAAAAAGTTTTTCATCATTGCAAATGACCCAGTCTATAGAATTCTGTTATAGCAGCACAAATTAATTAAGCACCTGGTTTTGCCAAAATGACTCATTCAATCAAGGAGGATAATTAACCTCCCTGGGTTGTCTTCTCTAGGAAGGGTGGGTTCAGGAAATGCTGAGGCTGGATTATTTTATTAGTTTCCTAAGGTATTATAACAAATTATCTAAAATTGGGTAGCTTAAGACAATACAACTTTAGTTGTAGAGGTCACAGGTGCAAATCAATTAACTGCAAAAAAAAAAAATCAAGGTAGCAGCAGCAGTGTCTATACTGGATGCTCTAGGGAGAATTCATTTATTTATTTTTTCCAACTTCTAAGAGGCATGACACATTATTTGACATATTACTGCACAGCACTCTTGCCTGTGCTTCTATTGTCACGTCACCTGCTGTGTCTGATTATGCCTCTCTTGCCTCCCTCATGTAAGGAATTTTGTGGTTGTACTATACCACCAAATAATTCAGGAAAATCCCCACCTCAGGAACCTTAATGTAATCACATCATAAAAGCCATTTTAACCTGTAAGGCAATATATTTGTAGTTTCAGAGAGTAGGTTGTAAATAGCTTTTAGGGAGGGAATTATTCTATTATATAGTTGCCTTCTTCTGTTGAGTGGAATTGTCATAAAATATCCTGTCAGTTCTGTATTCCTTAACTGCTTGCCTTCTTTCCACTGTTGATATTTCTTTGGCTGTGTCTTCCATTTGTTCTAGGTCCTATCATTTTATTAAGTAGGGGTGAGCTTGGAAAAATGAGATATGCCATCTTGTTCATATAACAAAAAATCCTTTTATATTTTATCCATCTTAAATTTTATTTCTGGTGACTTAATGTCCTATAATTTTTGACTACTGGATATTTACTTATATTCTCTGCCAGCACCCTAGACTGAATAACCACCACTATGCTTCTGAACACTCCCAAATCACGTTTCTGAACAAAGTAACTTAATGAAGCTGCCCTTAATCTTACATATTCTATTTAATTCAAAGAGTCCTTTGTTTTACTAAATTTTATTGTTGAGAACTTAAAATAAACCCTGCTGGTCTCCCTTTTATTTTCATGTTATCCTTTAAAAGTTCCTTTTAATATTATCTTTTAAAAATTCAATATGATGAGCTAATTCCCAGGTGTCCCTGTCACTCTTTCACAATGATAGGTTTATGAAAATAAAAGGGAGACCAAAAGAGGAAACTATTGAGAGGGAGGAATAAGGGGAAGACATAGAGAAGTACTGGGGAATTAAATCTACCAAACTATGCTAAATCCATTTGTAAATATACCACAATGAATTCCATTATGTATGTGTGTGTGTGTATATATATACATATATATATAATGTATTAATTAAATTAATAATAATAATTATAATAGAAGGGAGATAAGTAGAGTAGGGTAAGCACATCAGGGGAGGGAGGAAGGGAAGGAAGGGAAGGTATTGTAAATGAGTTTGATTAAATTATGCTATGTGCATGTATGAATATGTATAATTATAATGCAACTATATAAGTGAACTAAAAATTTAAAAACATATAAAACAAAAGAGTAAGCACTACTAAATATAGTACAGATTTATTCCCTTTCCCATTACTCTAAAATTTTCTTCTACACCAGGCAGATACTATTTGTGTTTTCTATTATTTCTATTATTGAGATTATAGAAGTCAAGCTTGTTCCTTGCCCTGTTTTTTTTTTTTTTTTCCTCATACCTTTTTCTTTTCATGATGCTTTCTCTTACAGGTTGAGGGGAAGAAGCATGCCTCTTATTTCTAAATGTAACATTATCTTTCTCATTTACTTATGACACCATTTCCTCCAACTTCACACTTTTGCTAAATGTAACTTCCTCTTTTAGGCTGCATTACATGCTTATGTCTTCTTTTCTCAAAAAATAGTTTGTGGGCAAAAATAAAGACAGGGATCTAAATTACTGGATCTAAAATCCAGTAATTCTGGTACTGGATTTTACTTCTAGCTCTTACTTTTATGGGAATTTCAAATATCTTTTTCTTATATCACGATAGCAAAAGTTCCTCATAAAATTGAGGCAGTGAATACACTTAGGTATGCAAAGTACTTCACATCATCTAATAAATGAATAGCTTCTATCATTATTCATGCCACTATTATCATCATTTTCATAACTTGCACATATCACTCAGGTTCTTTTCTTATTTTATTTGACTTCTTTATTGCTGTATCTTTCTCCTGTATCCCTCCTGCATATGGATAATATCACTAAATTTGATACCTGAACTTTCTATTCTGTAATTTCTACCATTCTCTTGGGTGTCTACAGATGGCTCCAAATTTTATTTCAGCTGCTATCTGTCTCATGAGCACCAATTACCAAATCCTTATCAATATTTCTTTTTTCAATATATTTCTCAACATAACGAATTTTTTCCACTTTCAACATTCTAAACCGTTGCATGAGGCTACTAATTGACCTCTCTGCCACTAATCTTTGGCTGTTAATAATTCTTAGATTATAACTTTTACTTGCTCAAAAGTTTTAATGTCTACTTGTATATGATAAATATCACACTATTTGATTGACATTTAAATGCCTCCAGCATTAATCCCTAGTGCTTATTTCAGCCTTTTTCTTACAAATCCAATATCTGAGACCGCTACTTCAACTAAACTGGTTGACCACTCACTATACCCTAAATGTACTTAGTGTTTTGAAATGCCCATCTTTTTGTATTAACTAGTTTCCTCAACTGGAAATATTTTCCCTCCTGTTAAATTTTTAGATTCTTTGAGGCTCAGTTTTAGTCATTTCAGTAAAGTTTTCCCTCCCTAATGCTTTTCCTTGGCATTTCAATCTTATCTGGACTTCACTTGAATTTAATGCATGTCCATGTTTTTGCACTTGCAGTTAATATTCTCTGGTACACTTTTACTACATAGGCATTTCTGAATGACACTGCTGGGAGAAAATAGTGTCAGATGCTCAAGATTTTGTATGTCTATTTATATTATTTGCACATTCATGGTGGACAGGGTTTAATCCTTATTTCCTAATGCTGATCACTCAGCTAACCAAGCCATGGCCAACTAAACAAAGCTTGCTACTTCAAGAACTCTTCCAGTATCTGGTCTGCACTACACAAGCCCACACAAAAAGGCACTCTGACAAAGATGACTCTGACATTTGATATCCTTCTAGGAGCCTGCCCTCCAGAGACTAGCCATCAGTGAATCAGTTGCAGAAGTCTGCTGTCTTCAATCACAGGCATATGACCATGAGAAGAAGATATTATTGTGAGCTCACTGGATCTTCCTAGGAAAGACTGGTGAGTTTGGTAGAGGGGGATGGGCCTCACTCTCATGGCATCGAGTTTGAACCTGAACGTGGTGGTAGCCCTGACTGTGGCTCCTATTATTCTCATTCTTGAAAGGCGGCATCATGCTGCTTGCCCCTTTTAATGTGCTGTGTATCTACTTTCAATAAAAAAAAATGTGAAAAATTCTTAAAATGAAAAATAATCTCTTATGCTCAGTACTGTGCTCTGCATGATACTCAATTAACAATAAATATTTGTTGATTAATAAGTTTTAGAAGATAATTATTTGTAGTTAGATAGTTGTTTAAACAGGGTTTGTTTTAGATCTGCTAGAGAAAATGTCTCAACATGGGAAAGATTTCCTATTTGTTGGCATATAGTAGTATGTTAACCAGTACACGACAGAATAAAAGTCAACTGGATGTGATCACCAATGTGTGAAAAATGAAGAAATCAATATTCCAATATAAACTTGTAGCATTGGCTAATTTGCCACACAGACTAAAGGACCCATTTTCTATTAATAGAGAGGTACTCAATAGTTAATAAGGCTGCCTTTCTTACTTATCCCTACACCTACAGCTGTTTCAATTGTTTTTGCCATTTCAGTATCAGTATATAGGACTAGTGAATGCACTGTATGATGGCAACAGCTGGACAACTGCTGGAGTGTTGAGTCTAATTATGCTAGCAGATGGCTCTGATGTGACAATTAGTCTTGAAATGTGCAACATGCTGAGGATATTAATTTTATTCTATTTATACTCAGAGATATAAGAATCATAAGGAAGAGTGCATTATAATTAATAAGAATTGAGGTAAAACAACTATTACCAAGCTAGCTATCTTCATAGAAGTAAAAATAATCCTGATAATGAAATCATCCCTTCAAATACTGCCACAGCTAACATTAATGCTTTAATGATAGTTGTAGATTATTATGAATTTTACATTTGTTTTCCTTTAATGGATTCACAAGACAAGAATTGTAAGAATATATTTTCCTACATAATAAGAACTATTTATCCCAGAAATGATTAAATATACTTTTAAAATACATACTTGAATCTAACAAAAATCTGACAATCTGAAATAATGGAATTCCTATAAAAGGAGAGATTACTCAAGATATAATTAGGTTCAGAAAGTACTTTTATAATAAGACATTTGTAATGAGGTACTTATTTGCATGACCAATTTTACCTTAGTCATGGTGAAGTTTTTTCTAATGATTTTAAACACCAGTAAATGAAATAAATCCTATCAGGTACTAAGGATGTTAATTTCTAAATTAAAAGTTCTTTATATAATATAATCAATCAGCCTGTATCATTTAATTCATGTTAATTCTCATGCTAGAAACTGTTCATTGTAGGAAAGTAACCTGTTTTAGTGGAAAGACCAGTGAATTAGGAGTCAGAAAAAAAAAATGCTTTCTGTAATGTTTGAGGCCAATGCCAGGTTAGTAAGACACAATTCTGCTGAATTTCAGTTTTCTAATCATTAAAATAACTGTCTTGATCTTCTCATGGTTGTTCTGATTATCAAATAGAGTTATGCCAATTAAAACACTTTGAAAATGAAAACACTACTATAAATATAAAGATAATATTTTGTAACTTATTTGTTTGGGCAGTTTCTATCCTCAAGGAATGAAAAAGCATTTAAGTATTGCTTCTTTAGAAACAGTTATCAAAACAGCTGAATCTTCAAAGAAATTGACCCATATCCTCCATATTCACTGGCATTTTGAATTTTGTTCAATGTAATTCAACATGTGTTCAATATAGTTGTGCTCAATATGATTATAAATGGTGAGGTATATTTATTACTTACTTTCAAAAAAGGTATTTAAACTTCCTTCCTCTCCACATTCATGCTAAAATTTTTACAGGCAATTTGGAGTTAAAGATTTGGCATTCTTGCATACATGTACATATATATACATATATGCATATACAAATATATATTAGAAAAAATATTTGAAACATAATATAAAATAATATATTCTCTTCTATAACTTTGCTTATTTATGCTCTATCCTGTGCTCAAATATGTGGAGTAACAGTGAGTTTATGTTCTGAGGTAAATATTAAAAAGCTTCTTATTTTTGGCTCCGAAACTGCCTCTGGATATCTTCAACCCTCCAGGATCTGAGCTTTCTTGGAGACCACATAAAATAGTTCTAATCCCTTTCTCCATGACAGTCTTTCAGATATATAAAAGCAGCTTTCAAGGCCACCCTTTTCTTTATTCCTGGTTGAACTTTTGATGATTTTTCAAATGCTTTCCATGTGACACAATTAAGTTCACTAGGAAGCTGTTGCTGTGATCCAGAAGAAAGCCACTGAGAACTTAACCTATAGTACTTGATCTTTGAAAGATAAAGAGGTATCAGTGCAAAAATCTGTTATAGTACTAGAACCAACGGGGCTTGAAAACAACTGGTTTTGTGTTGGGAAGGAGGAAATCAAAGATGACACTGATCTTTTAAGCCTAAGTCAATAGGAGGATATAAAGTAGAATGGTATTGGCACCATTAGTGTAAATGAAGCAAACTAGAATGAATATTGCATTTTACAGTGAACAAAATACACCGGTGCTTATAAATACAATTTTAGATGGTGATAAGTTGTGCAAATTGAGAAGAGCAACACAGAATTGAAAATAAATACTTAGAACTTGAGAGAATTTGCAAGGCTGAAGATTTGAAGGGAAAAGTATTGAAGGTTACTGGTAAGACTAAATATTTAAAATACGTCAGTTATAACACAATAGTAGTTGTTGAGGTTTGTGTTAAATTGGAAAATACATGCGAAGTTTGAGTTTTGACCAAACTAACCATATTTGTGAATCATGCTAGGTGTGAAGATTGTGTTTATTTCCTTTTGTATGTGTAGAAAAGAGAGCTAAGAAAAGAATCCCAGGGAAAAACATGCTTTCATAGCAGGAGGCAAAAGGACTATTGAAACAGAATGCAAATATTGCATGAGACTGAGAAGAAGCAGTCCACAGAGGAGTAAGAGGACAGCTAAGAATACATACAGAATTACAACAGTCAGAAAAAAATCAAGTAACACAGTCAAATGACAAAAAGAACTTTAATGAAGAATGAGAAAAGACTAGTATGTTTTTTAGCTAACAACCTTTGAGTGATAGAGTATATAGTATATTTTATCTAGAATGACATAGCAAGGACCTACAGACTCATTTGAATGATATGATTTTGGAAGCATAAACAAATTAAAGAATTTTGCAGAGAAGATTATTGAAATACAGCATTGCATCTTGAGGTGGAATCAGGAATTAAAGACATTTGTTTTGCTGCAAATGGGAACTTGATAAATATGTTTTTATAGTGAAGGGAAAAGATCTGCTACCAAGTAAAACATTGAAAATAAATGAAGGAAAGGCCTGACATCAGGGAAATGAAGAAGAAGGAACCTAGGGACTTAGAAAGAAAGAGACAAAATTTTTTCTCTGAAATGGGAGAAAAGAAGATGTTTGGTTTATATGTACATACATTTTGAAAATGAGAAGAGAGACATTGAGAGACCTCATGATGTGATGATGCCTCCAATGCATATTAGATCCAGATCATGTTTGATAATATTTAATTCAAAAAGAACTAGAAATACATTTAAACAGCAAAGAAGAATCAAACATGTTCCACTGTGCTTTGAATTACCTATATTAATAGTTAGTTTTCTGATGAAAAGGTAATGTTAAACCCAAATGCCCTAATCAAAATGTCTAGGATTATATTCATTATGCTCCTCAATAATGAGGTATATTTATTTCTTCATTTTCAAAAATGGCCTTTAAACACAAAACAAAAAATGAAACAAATTTCCTGGACAGCAATTTATTTTGCTTATGGAATATTTAGCGTTGCATATTCTAAAATAAAATATTAATTTTTCATCTTTATTTTCTTTAAAAATGAAAAGCTAAAGAATCCTGTCACAAATTTTGACATTGGTTCTCTTAGTTGATTCAGTATATCCCTAATGGTAAAACAGTAAACCCCAGAGATATGGTTACAGTGTGATACATTCAGTTCATAACATCTCAGTGGACTCAGCACAACACTGTCTTTCTTCTTTTACTAAAATTTATTGATAACTGCATCACCCAGATCTGCCTTTATTTCAATGGAGTGATACTCCTTTATGCCAATGGAAGAAAAAATGTATATGCTGTTTGTGTCCATAAACATTTCAAACCAATAAAATGATTAAAATGATTAATGATTTTCTCTTGCTATAATTTTCCCATGTATTCTTATATGTGACCACTCATATATATGGAAAAATGTGGAAAAATGACTTTAATTGCCAGTGCTGTGACTGGGAGAGGTTTAAGATAAAAAAAAAAAGTAGGGACCTCAGGGGTTACTGCTATTTTACTTACTGTGCAACTTGATGTGATATTTACTTTACAGAACCATAATTATATGATTTGTTTCAGAATATTTGGACATACATAGCCAGCCTTGGAAAGGTGGTTATTCTATACTTCATAAACTGTATTGAATATTCAGGTTTCTACTTACAGATAGAATTACATACAATATGCAAATGTGAACATTGCCCCTACACCATCTTTTTTCTTTTAAGAAGGAAAGAAATTGAAGAGAATTTATTTCTCCTAATTTTTAAAAACTAAATATTTGTCTCTAGGGCTAATTTAGTAATGATATTCTATTATTTAGGTGATATTTGTGTAATGAAGATTAATCTAGTTATAGGCATAGGCATAAAACAGTGACATCATTATGTGTAAAATCTTCTTCGAGGAAAGATAATCAAAACCTATCACTTCAAGCAATAAAACTGAAAATTCTGTGTAAAGTAAGTTATCTTGAATACCTACTGTCTTATTCATTAAAATGAAAGTACCAGAGTTATGCTGGTACTATGAAGTTCTCCTGCCAAATACTACAACACTTGCATACAACACCTGAGCCATTACAAGTCTCCAAACTATTGTTCTCACAGGAAGAGAGCAATGTACTATACATAATTAGGTTTTGTACTGCAATGAGAAATAACCTTTCCATTAAAGGATACACACAAAAAACACCCAATAATGGAAAGGCCATTTTTGATTTGTTGGAAGTAATGAAGTTCTTTATTATAAAATAAAAACTCTCTTCTTTATTTTAAGCTATGTGGAAAATAAAAATATGCTTCTGACTTCAGACAGCACAAAGTGATTTTTATAAACAAATTTTCATGTACTTCAAAAGTCATTGGATCCTGCTAACAGACTTCTTTTGATAACCATTTTGAATTATAAACTACTTCATAATAATTATCTCAAATTGAAGTGCTTTAGTTTATAATCAATAGTGTTTTAAAAATATTTTTTAGTTGTAGATAGACACAATACCTTTATCTATTTTTATGTGGTGCTGAGGATCAAACACAGTGCCTCAAACGTGTGAGACAACGGCTATACCACTGAGCTACAACCCCAGTCCCTAATTAATACTTTTTAAAGTGCTAAACAAGTGGATATCTAACGCTGCTACATATCCACATATTTGTTTTATTGAACAATAATCTCTATTAAAGAATAATGTTCACGTGACTTAATTTGTCTGCAGGTAGAATATTTTCTCCAAATTAAGTTAACTTTCTTAGTGATTTACACTACTATTTGGTTCCCAAAATTTTTGAAGAATATATGAAAATGACTCAGGGAAATCTTGGTGAGATCCCTGGGATAACAGATAAAACCTTGCTTTAAATTGATAATTGATAAAAATTAGGTATTTTGTATCTATGTACTTAGTTCTAAAATCTTTGCATCTGAACTATTTAAACAATATTTTTAATATTATTTTGTGGGAAGGTTATGAAGTCTTATCAAGTGGACCTTTGTTATTGAGTTATTGTTTTGAACTGAGAGCAAAAGGGATAATAATATTAATTTTTAAATACTTGTCTTGTTCTCACATCTACTGTTACAATTCCAAGTGTTCTTTAGTGTTCCAAATGTTCAATTGCATGACCCTTAATTGGCATATTTTTGATCAGTAAATAAAGTTTGTCTTATATCTTAATTGAAGAAGGCGGTCCTGATTTATGTCCTAATTTAGCTGGTGATATTGAGAATTTACTGATCGTAGAGGTGAGCTATATTTGGTTCAGCTCAAAATCTGATGAAATTCCAAGCTCAGCATGAACAAAGAAAGGTGCTTAAGTGAAATTTGTTATGAATTCACAAAACAGGATAATGGCTAAAGAACAAAAACTCTGGAGTCACATTACTGGGTTCAAATTCAAGCTCCATAGCTTAATAATTGTGTGTAGTCTTACACATGTAAATTATATTATGACTGCCTTGTTTTCACTATCAGTAAAATGGGATCAATAATAATGCCATACTTAAAAGTTCTGATATGAGAATTAAGGACAATGTTATATGTCAAATGTTTGTTAAAATATCTGTTGTATAAAAGCTTTTGATATATCAACTTTTACTATTAGTGTTCATTAGACTATTAATGCATTCAAGATCTGCAATCTTATTCAGTATGTCACTGTACCCTTGCTGGTTTATCTGTTTTCTCTAGTGAGTTATATTGAGGTCTATTTTTAGGTCAGCTTCTCAAGTGAATTACAGGAATGTGTGTAGAGCAGTTAATTTATGGAGATATTTCTTCAAAAGATTATGGTTTTGTATTCTGGAATAAAAATAGAAAAATGTGTTTCACTGTTTACTCGGGGGTCATGCTGTGCTGTATGATATAATGTAACACGTGCGTGGCCATAGACAAAATGCAGATAACTGCCATTCAGAGAAAAGAACAGAGTGTTATTGGAGCTAGCAGAGAACAGACAATGTGAGCACCAGTCTCAATGGTAAAGCATTAATTAACATCAAGAGAAAAGGTAGATTGCAAAATACCCAACCTTTTGCAATGCATTGGTGCTCCATGGCTAGTGAATCTACAGTAGCCTTTGTGGGTGCTGAGGCTGCATACACTTTCCTTCCTGCTGAAGTAAGAAGATCCCATTCCCTCCCACCCACGATTAGATATAGCCTTGGGGTTGGCCGGGTGGCAAATGTTGCAAATTTAAGCACACAAAAAAAGTACACATCAAGCTTGGAATAAAGATATTCACATACAAAGAGATTTGGCTATTATAGGCTGTGAGGGCTCTTTCTCTTTTTGCAATGAAATGTTGCAGGCCCAAAGCTATTTTATGTGACTATGCATATGGTTACCTTTCTCAAGAGATGGATCTTTAAAGGATGGGAAATATTAAAACATGTTTTTTATTGATTTAGGTGATCTCTCAGAGAAGTAGGAATTGTTGATCTAAGAAATAATGGTGTTGATTGCAGGAGTAGTTTTGGGGCAGTAGAGAATGGGATTCAGTGTGAATTCATTAATCTAGGACAGGGACAGAGCAGACTATGTGGGCCCATGGAAAGATGAAGAAAATCTCTACTGTGTATTATGAGTGAAACAAGAAGCAATGACATAAGCTGAGAATAAGAAGGTGGCATGTTAGAGGTTTGAGGAGGAGAAGAAGGTGAAAAATAGTCACTTTAGAAAGTTGAGAAAGTTTGTCAGCAAGGAAAATGAAGTATCATTGCCAGGTTATATTAAAGATTATTTCAGGTTTTATCCTTAAATCTAAAGTAGAACCAATACGATAGGATGGTTTCTTCCATATTTAGTCCTTCAAGTTTGGGTACAGAGTAGGCCGATAGTTGAGTTTAGTGATATAATTATGTTGGAGTTAACACAAGGGCAAAGTAGTTCAGGATACACATTAAGGAGTACAGTAGTCCTCCATTATCTGCAGGGGATATGTTACAAGAACCAATTGGATGCTTGAAATCATAGATAGGACCCAACCACACATGTGCAATATTTTTCTTACTCATGCATACTTATAATGATGTTTAATTTACAAATTAGGCATATTGAGGTTACCAACAATAATAAAATAGAACTATTATAACAATATTCTATTGAAGTTTTGTGAATGTGTTCCCTCTGAGAATATCTTAGTGTATTTTCACCTTTTCACTTAAAAGAAACACTTTATGGCTTCTCTTTTTTCCTTCCTTATTGCCAGCATCACTACTCTTATGATTTGTGGTCATTATTAAGTAAAACAGAGGTTACTTCAATATAAGTTCAGCAATACTCTGAGGTAAATCTGATGTCTGAGACAGCTATTATGTGACTGATAGGTGAATAGTTTATACATCATGAACATTCTGGGGAAAGGAATGATTCATGTCCCTGGTAGGATAGAATAAGATGATGTTAGATTTCATTACACTAATTCAGAATGGTGTACAATTTAAAACTTATTATATTGTTTATTTCTGGAATTTTTCATCAATTACTCAAGACTCACTTGTCTCCTCCACTTTCCTACCCCTTCATCACAGTGGTTTTCAAATGGCTATTGGCAGGGATGTAGTGAGATGAATCTCTGGATATACTTATTAGTGAAACTACTCTTTCTTTCATCTAACTTTGTTAAAACCAAGATACTGCTTATCTGTGAATTTGAGAAATGCTGAATGTAAAGAAAAATGTCATAGACCAGAGTGTATTTCACCTCTAAGTATTATGGAGTCTTTGAATGCCACCAAATTAGAATGCCATCTTCATACCTTTGTATGTATCAACATAATGTCCTCTTTATAATATCTGATATCTTTTTATATTTTCCTTTAGAAGGGGCAAAAATTCATTTGATATTGCTTTCAATTGACAATATTCTCCATTTTCTTTGTTAATTTACCTGTTTAATGGACATTTTGTTTAGTGAACTAAACCAGTGTTAGGAAAATACTTATGATTTCACTTATGTGAGATATCTATAATAGTCAAATTCATAAAATCAGGGAATTTAATTATGGTCACTTAAGGTTCTGGGAAGAGGGAAAATGGAAATTGATAATCAAGGCACATAAAAAGTAATTTATGTCTATTGTTAACAGTACTGTATTGTGCACTTAAATTTTTTTTGGAAGTGAACGTATCCCATTAAGCAGTCTCATCATCACCATCACAACAACAACAACCAGAAACCAGGCTGGGCACCGTGGTCCACATCTGTAATCCCAGAGGCTCAGGAAGCTGAGGTAGGAGGTTCACAAGTTCAAAGCTCAAAGTCAGCCTCAGCAACTTAGTGAGGCCCTAAGCAAGTTAGTGAGACCCTGTCTCTAAATAAAAAATAAAAAGGGCTGGGAATGTGGCTTAGTGTTCAATTCCCAGTTTAAATAATTTTAAAAACAAAACATTGTACAAATATTAGTTATTATCTCAGAGGTACAATGTAGTGTTTAGATTTTTTACTAAGTGTTTAGTATATGCTATTTCATTTAAAGTGTTTAGCAAAGTTGTGCACAGTAAATACATGATAACTTTACTTAATAAATAAAATGGCTCTGTATTAACAAAATAACAATATTTATATACATAAAATATTAATATTTTTATATATGAAATATATTTAGTGCTTACAAAATGCTCTAGAAATGATAGACTTTTTGAAGTGCTTAGAAAAATTTAAATTATAAATGAAACACCACTCAAACTATGTTGCCCTAAGAATAAAGGGCCATATAATTCTTAATTTGTTGTATTATATATATTCTAGAATGAACAATTTTAAAAATTGAATAATTACAAAAATGAAACCACTTTTCCTTATTCTTTCCTGATTTAAAATTGAAAGTTTGATAAGTTTGGTTCATCCCTATGATTAAATGCATACATGTGAAAGGATATCTACTATTTCTTAGTTCAGTATGTAGCAATAGATAAGTGTTGGCCTAAAGTACACCAAATCTTGATTAGCAACCACAAAATTCCTAGAATACATACAAGTAGATTTGTTTGTTTATGTTTTAAAGAGCTGCAGCCTTTTGAGAAATACATACAGTATTACTAGGAGATATTTAAAAGCTATGAGAACCTGTTTGTTGAGAAAACATAACTGCAGGTACTAGATATAAAGCATCTTTTAGATATTATTTACATGAGGGAGAGCATGCATGTGTGTATTTGCATAACAAGTTTAACTAATTTGCACTATCTTATTTACATTAAACATAGGAAGAACACAGGGCAGGAAGGTGAGACATTTTATTAATTACTTGAAGGAGTTGAAGATTACTGAGCTCCTATCTGGCTTTTGATTTTAAACTGATGTAAATAAAAGTAATGATAACAAGCGCTTTATTTACTTGGTATATCACATGTTAGGAATTTTATATATTTTATTAATTCACACCATTGCATTTTTGACATCATTATCCCCATTTGACAGATGATAAAAACTGAACCATGAGGTTTAGTAATTTGCTTATATCCAAACAACTAGTTAATAGTGGAAACAAATGAGCTTCAGTTGTGCTTTTTCATGACTTATTTTTAAATATTGAAATACAATTTTTATACCCCCATTAATCATTTTAATGTGTTCAATTCAATAGTTTCTAGTGTATTCACCAAGTTGTGTCACATATGCACCATTTAATTTCATAATACTTCATGAGAAACCCTGCACTCATTAGAAGATATTGACATCCTTCCTTTCCCAGACACTGTGCACCACTAATAAACTTTCTCTATGCATGTGTCTATTTGTGACATTTCATATAAATGGCACCACAAAATATGTGACTATTGTCTGGTTTCTTTCATTTAGTATAAGATTTTCAAGGTACACACATGTTACAGCATATATCAGTATTTCTTTCTTTTTCAGTGCTAATAATATTCCATTACAATGGAATTATGTAATGGAATATTACATAATTCCAATAAATTATTCATTCATTAGTTGATGAACATTAGGGTTTCCTTCACTTTCCAATTATTATGAATAATATCACTGCTGTTACTGGAGTTTTAGGGTGAAGGCTCCAGCTCCAGGGATCTCAAAAGATTAGTTTCTAAAACGCATCCCAAGATGACAATTGAAGTACTATGCAGTGGTAAAGGCAGACAAGGAACTTTAATTAGTATATCTATACTGGGAAGGTGAAGGGACCAGTGTCTTCAACCCTGACCTTAGGGCTACTAACATGAACATTAGGTTTAAGTAGGGAAGGAACAGAGGCAGGGAACCAGAAGCATGCAAAATTAGTCTTCATCAAACTGGTCTGCTTGATTGTTATCTCAGTTCTGGTTCTTTGTGGTGGCTCCAGAAAAGTCTTACCACTTGAAGAGGCAATTTGTTTCCCTTAAGATGACTGCTCCCACTTAAGGGGCAGCTTCAATTTCCATCAGGAAGTAATTACAATCTTGTCATGGGGTTATTTTTCTGCAATGCTCACTGTTCCTGACAGGCTTAAGTTAATGATGACAGACTTCTAGGTATCACTCAGGGGGTCTGAAATAGGATATTATAAAAGCTGTCAGTTGACTAATCTCTGTATTATACCTTGGTTACCCTTATTGTTGTGCCTTTAGTATTGAAGAAGAAAAGAAAGGTTAAGTAAATTTATGGCTAACCAACCTCATACTACCAATTTTTAGACTAAGACACTCCTTAAGTGATTACCACATCTATATGCAGAGCTGAGCAAGAATTCAACCCCAAGTTTAAGGTAATAAAGGAGACAGAGAGAAAATGAAGGCAGATATACCAAAATTTTATTCTTCTTTTACTTACCCATTGGACATTTGCAGGCTCAAATGAAGAGTCAGTGATTTAGTCAAAGCAACGTCTAAACCCTTGTTATATTATGAACAATTATATACAAGTTTTTGTGTTGACTTATATTTTCAGTTGTCTTGAATATTTACCTAGGAATCAAACCACTTGTTCAAATATAACAGTATGGCTAACATTTTAACTTTAATTTTAACTTTTTTGTGGTGCTGGGGATCAAACTAAATCCTTATACATGCGAGGCCAGTGCTTTGCTGTACTACTGAGCTACATATTCAGATGGTTAGATTTATTTTTATTAGTTCATATGACTAACTTTTGAAGAACTTCTAAACTGTATGTCGCAGTCTAAATGAGTTTTTAAAAACACTTTAATACTTAAGAGTGTTCTTTTGTATACACATATGAAAAGACACCAGTTCAATTTAATGAAGTTTATTTGAGGGGAAAAACGGACTCCAGAACCAGGAAGCATTCTAGATCAGAAAATGGTTTAGAAGGCCCCTCTTATAATGTGATGAGATACTTTAATTAATTAATTTATTCTTAGTGTTCTCTGTTTTTGTTTTTATTTTGTTTGTCTAATTTCCCTAAGCATTCCTTTACTCATTCTCCTCCAGGTCCTGGTGTGAGCATCCCTCTCCTGACAGTGCTCAGCCTCCTCTTTGTCCTTTGCTGAGCAGTCCTCATCCAGCATTTCTCAGATTCCTCTGGGTCCTCTGTGTTATTTCCTCTCAGCTGCCAGTGGTCAAGCTCCTCATGGTCTTCTGGTGAGCAACCCTCACCAGCATTACTCAGACTCCTCTGGGTTCTCTAATAATCAGACTCCTCTGGGTCCTCTAAGTTAGTGCCCCTCACCTGCCAGTGCTCAGTCTCCCCTGGGTCTGTGGGCGAGCATCCTCACTCAGTAGAGCCCAGGCTCCTTGGTATCCTGTGCACTGTCCCAGTTAGTCTTCATTGCAGATGGCCTCCTCCCCAGGAACAGGCTGAGCAGTGGGACTGAGCCTCTTTGAGGTGTTCTGGGGGCTCCAGGAGGAGCCAGGCTGTGGAAGTTGTGTGGAGAGGCAGAGGAAACAGCAGGTGGGAGGTGTGGGGCAGCATTAAACTACTCGGGGTGCCAGTGGCTGTCAATCAGCAAGATCTCTGAAGAGCAGTCATGAGCTCATTATTAACTTCCCTGGTGCAGAGGATGTGTGACTTGTGCTTCACCAATAATCTGAAGACACACCTCTCTCTTTGGTGGATTCACAGATCAAGTGCTGCTCACCATCTTCTTCCCTGTTGGCTAGACTCCTGAGTCTGTAATGGCTGACAGTGGCCATGGACTCAGAAGGGACAAGTTCAGACTCTTACTAAGAGTTCACTGCTTTCTATCCATGAGACCTCCCCCAGGTGTTCACTGACTGATAGGTGAGAATAGTTCTGCAAGGAAGGTTTGCTGACAATGTCATTTATAAATAACATGAAAAAAATCAAAGAGAACATTTGTGGGCTCCCTGTTCCTTTGTCCTGGACAAGCATGTATTTCTGGTGAATGGATGCTACCTCCATGTACTGGAAGCAGATTTCCACACATTTCTGTAGCGCTTCATGATGGAAGAGCTGTATAGATAAACATTCCCACATTATTAACCTTTCCTCCATTGCTGCATTAAAGGGAGTAATTACACAAAACAATACAACAGCCCAGAGCAGAGAGTGGCTGCCCATTTCTGTATTGTAGATTCCTCAAGTGACCTGGGCTGGGAATGGCCAGGAAGGGACATGGAATAGAGCAGCACTGGCGCCTCCAATCTGTGCATTATTTTTTACTCTCATCTTGGTGGCCTGGCCCTGAGGGTCTGTCTTGGCAAGAAACAGCCGTGCTCCCCAGGAACAGGCAACACTCTGTAAACTTTTTCCAGGTCTGTGCCTGCTGCCTCCCATCCACCTTGCTTAGGGTCAGATACGAGGCCACTTCTGCAGCATAGAAAGCTGTGGCACAAACATGCACATACTGAAATTATGAAACTTGTCAATTAATTTCCACTTATTAGATTAGAGGTTTCCCCTGATTTCTTGATTAGGATATGCATTTATCACTGTGCTAGTGATCAAACCCAGGACTTTGGGCATGCCAGGCATGTATTCTACCACTGACTTACTCCCTAGCTCATGGTGAGTTACCTTTATAACCAGAGGAAAAAAAAAACTTACTTATAGTGATTATCTTACTGTTGCAGTTTGGCATCTGCCTCATTTGGGCAAAATTTGTTAGCCATCATCCTGGAATTGCCTAAAAGTTTGCCTGTTTTGACTTCCTGAGATTTCAGTTGCTTAGTTACAAAATAATGCTCTCATTTTAGGTTCCAAACTGATTGGACACCAAGCTAGTTTGTAGATCACTGCATATGGTGGGTCTTTGGGACAAAATTCATTGTTCAAGTATGGAGGATAGATTAGACTAATTTATTCTACTGCAATAAGAAGTAGTACCCCCAAGTAGCCTCTAAAAGTCATAACAACATTGAAATTTAATAATCCCTGTTGTTCATTTTATTATAAAGGAAAATGCCAATATGTAGCTTAATGTTTTGAATCATAAATGATTATCTTATTGATTATTTAAATGTTGACCAAACAGCCCTTGGCATTTGAGTATTCAAAGTAATATAAGAAAGGAGGAAACTCTGTAAAGAATATCTGCTTATATTGCTACTGTTTAACATCATTTTTGTTTTGTTTTGGTACTTTTAACTTAAATGGGTATGCTCTCTGTATTTGAAGCTGTGTGTTTAAAAGTCGGTATTAATTCGCAACTTTTACCAATAGAAAAATTTATATTCTGGTGTTTACTTGTACAGAATCAAAAGAAGAAAATCATTGCAGAAAGAATGTATAAATGGATGGTCAGTGGATTTTGGTATTCTCTTTTGTATTTTTGTACAGATGCAGTTTATTGTTTCTTGAGTATTCTTTCTGTTGTTTGTTTTATAGTGCTGGGGATTGAAACTGGACCCTGTGAGTGCTAGGCAGGTGCTCTCCCAATGAGCTATATACCCAGCCTCTTGTTTCCAAATGACAGTAGAACATATTTTTTAATATATAACTTTATTTATTAGAATTTATCTTAAAAGTTAACACTTGGAAGCATTAAATTCTACTTCTATTTCCTGGACTGTTTTATTGTTGATTGGGGCCAATGATGTTAAAGAATTGAGAGTTAAATGATTTACCCAAGGTCCCAAAGCAAGTATGCTTGATGGAGCACTGGAACTTATTCTTCCATACAGAAATGTAAACCTGTATGCTTTTCTTTTCTTTTTTTTCTTTTGTTTTTGAAAGCAATCTTCATGCTTCCAATACTGGAATTTTAAAGATAGAGAATAGAACAACAGTTCACAGATGGGTCTCTGGGAAAGTATGCTTGGAACTGAATTCTCCTCATCTGACAGATGCTCAGAATGTGAGCTTTGAATGGAATTGAGTGGAGTCTTTGTTTCTTCTATAATTTTTTTTCGTGTTTCTGAGGATCAAACCCAGGGTCTCCTGCATATCAGGCAAGCACTCTACCACTGAGTCACATTACCAACCCCTCTCTTCTAGTTTTTTAAAACTAGATTGAAATGATTAATATGCACTGTGTTTAGTGTGGTTGGTTCTATACATTCATATACAAATGAACTGAAAAATGTTTGTGTAGAAAACATAAACAAGATGAATTAATACTAAGCATAATATGTGAAAGGCATCAAACTACAAAATTGGATGAGTTATGGAGGAAAGGGAAGCTCCTTTTCTCAGGATCACAAACACTCATAATTCTGACAATCTACCATCAAGGGTTAATGGAAAAAAACTCAAAGTTAAACATTCATAACAAACAGGATTCCATGCATCATTAATAGTTATGCAGGGTGATTTCAAAGACTGGCATTTTCAGGGTTGTTCCATATGAGATCTCACAAGAACAAAAAGGGACTTAATGATAGTACCTTGTCATATACTATCATTGTATGGCAAAGTAGGCTAATTCCAAAGAACTTTTACTGCAATGCTAGAGTAAGGTGTTCTTTAGCACTGAAACTCAACAACTGTTTCTTTTTTGCGGTGCTTGTATAATATAGTGAAGGTATGAACTTTATTTAATTTTAGTAAATTCATTTTCTTGATAATTTTTCTCATTATTTTTAAAGAATAATATGTTGCACCATATAAAATTATAGATAAGCAAGGTGATGGATATGCTTAATAGCTTGATTTAATCAATCCACATTTTATAAATATATCAAAACATCACATCACCCAGGTGCTGTGGCACATGCTTTTAATCCCAGTGGCTCAGGAGGCTGAGCCTGGAGGATTGCCATTTCAAAACTAGTCTTAGCAACTTAGTGAAGCCTAAGCAACTCAATGAGATCTGTTTCTAAATAAAATACAAAAAAGGACTGGGGATGTGCCTCAGTTGCTGAGTGCCCCTGAGTTTATGCCCCTGAGTTCATACCCCCGTGCCACACACAAAAAAAGAAAATCGCATCATTCCCCATAAATGTACCATCATAATTTATCAAACACAAATAATGTTAATTTAAAAAGAAAAAAGAACAATATGACCATAATTTAAAATCCTTTGAGGATTGAACTTTTTTCTCTCTTTTGCATACTGCTACTACTCCAGCACAAATAACAGTGTTTGATACATGGCAAATACTCAGCAAACGTCTGTTGAATAAATGATTTAATGGCTAACTGATCATGAAAGTTATTAAGAATGATATATTAAAATATTATTAGAATTGACCACTGAAAATTGAGATTTCCAAGAGTAAAAATGTGGTAATTTTTATAAAATGTGAAGTGAGACAAAATGAAACAGATTTATGCAAGAATATTTACATTTGTAAATTAGTCAACAATGTTCTAGTGACATCTAAATATAAAAAACAAAATCATTGCTCTAGTGTGCAAACCTCTGATAGTTAAGCTCCTAAAATGTAGGGAGGGTAAGGGGCACTACTTTTAGCAAGGCCAATAGTGCTGCAGATTTTCTTACTTTGAATTCACGATAAACACTCTACGTGACTTGCTTTATTTTGGATTACACGTCTAAGAACAAATGTCTATGATCTCTGTAGGCTTCTTATATTTTGAGTGTCTTTTATGGATTTTTCTATTTATTTCCATTGTACCTTTTCTTTTCCAACACAAACAGCTTCAACTATCTTCAAATAATTTTGATTTTTTACAGAATTTCAAATTAATGCAACATTAGAAATTTTCTTTTCAAAAAGGAGAACCCATTTTTTTGTAAATGGTGATTTTAGCTTAAAAAAGTGAATTTAAAAAAATTCCTTCATTTTGGGATAACTTTAAACTTACAGAAATGTTACAAAACTAGTATGGAGTTCCTGCACATCCCTCATTCATTTTCATCTATTGTTAACTTTTTATACCAACATGATATGTTTGCAACACTAAGAAATTGATATTGACATATTATTATTAACTGAATGATAACATTTCAATAACTCTACTTAGCTTCTTTGACATATAGAGAATTATTTTGAAAATGTAGTCTTCAAAAGCAAATAACCAAAAATCAGTTGATGATTAAGACATTCATTGATTGTACTTTTAGAGGAAATTTTCTTTTAAAACAAATTAAGCTGTGGAGCTTTGCATTTAAAAGATCGTACAGGAAACACAGCAGGGTGATTATTATTTTTAAAACTATATGAATTACGTGAACTATTGAATTCTCCTTTTGTGATATGTATAGTTGGTACTATTTTGTAAATTTGAACTTAATGGCAGCATTCTGTTTTTTTTTTCTTATAAATTTTGGAAATTGGTATACTGGTATATATACTGCTGAGGAGTCATTATCCTGGTCTTTAGAATGGTCAATGATGGTACAATAAATAAAATCCATATATCCTTTACTGTTTCTGCCAACTCAAGGGGTTTATTTTAGCATACGAAAAGATTGGTTTCTAGGATAGGGCATACAAATTTAGAAAAATGAAGTCTATTATTTTTTATGAGTTCCTTTTATCTATAAATAATATTAAGGTGCATTTTGACACAATTATAAAGTCATAAACTATAATTTGCTCTCATTCAGTCCCCAGTAATTCTCCTTTCTCTTTCCTTCTCTGTCTCCCTATTCCCTTTGCACTACAGTACTGAGCTACTAGTTTTTGTTTTTGTTTTAATTAGTACCTTGTGGATATACATGAAGGTAAGAGTCACCATGGTATATTCATACATGTGCATAGGAAATTTAGGTCAGATTCATTCTACCATTTTTCCTGTCCTGTCCTTCCTCCCCCTCAACCCCCTTTCTCTACTCCACTGATCTCTCTTCTATTTTCATGAAATTCCCTCAATTTTTCTAATAAATTTTATCATATCCACAAAAATTAAACTGTCTACCAGAGAAATTATGAATTTAAATTCCCATGCTTGCTCTGCTATTTAATATCCTTTGGAATTCTTTAAAGAATAACATGCAATCTTGTAATGTCTTTTGATATTTGGGAGCCAGTTTTATTATTGGATTACGGTTCAGATTCTTTAAAATCCAGTAAGCACCTCCCTAAAATGTGTTTATATTAACATGTACAGGCTATAAATTTTCATTTGGAACACAGTAATGCTTTTTCCCTTGATGCATTGTATTCATGATTATTAAATAGGTTATAATCCTATATATGGAAATTCCCATCAATTCAGTTGTATTCAAAATGGATATTTCAAAGTAGATCTGAGTTGAAGTCCAGTGACCTATGTTAATGTATTCCCTGTCAATAAACAGAGAAAAAATATTTTTTAAAAGAGACAAGTTTGAAATGTCTAGCTGAAAGAAAAATGCTGAGTAGCATAAGTCCCCAAGTGATATTTATGTGATGGGATAATCTGCTTGTCCCTCATCCCAAATATATTTAGACAGAAGGAATTAACCTTGGTGTTCAGTGGCCTAGTAGACAAACAATTCTATAACAAGTTATAGTCTACTTCAAAACAACTAGAAGACCCTAACTGTTCCAAACACACAAAACTTATTACCTTTTATGGACATGAAGATGCTAACAACCTTGATTAGATATTATGCATTGTGTACAAGTATCAAATGATTATACATACCTGATGAAGATGTAAAGTAATTATGTGTCAATAAAAATGGAAGATCTTCAGATTATATAGGGGGAAATGAGAGGGGAAGGGGATGGGGGTTTGAAAAATGGTGGAATGTGATAGATATCATTCCCCTATGTACATGTGTGATTAACAAGAATGATATGAATGTACTAAATTCACAACCATAGAAATGAAAATTTGTACCCCATATATGTACAATGAATCAAAAATAAGTCTGTAAAAATGAAAATCTAAATGCTCCCTTTAAAATAGACAACTGAAATTTTAAATTTTTCCTTTATTTTGCATGGAATGGCAGAAGTGAATCATTGTCAAACATGATCCTAACCTACTAAGAGGAAGGATGTTTATTTTTTAATCCCTAATGAGATCAAAATTGTGTTTTCCTAAACTTGCTCAAAAAGAACTCTGTGTGTGTGTGCGCACGCATGTGCGTGTGAGAGTGGAAAGCAAATTGATGAGTTCTTCAAA
>JAJEJO010053364.1:219685-240690 GCA_020662805.1 Glaucomys volans | reverse complement strand
ATCATTGACAATGTATATATTATCTAGACAACAACACTTTATATCTTTTATAAAGCATGTTTCAATAAATAAAATTTCAATTTTCAATAAGTAGATTATCAAAAATGATTCAATAAAATGTATTGTTACAATTATATGTATATATGTATATATATATATATATATATATTTTTTTTTTTTTTTTTTTGGTATTGGGGATTGAACCCAGGGCACTCCACCACTGAGCCACATCTCCAGCCCTATTTTGCATTTTATTTAGAGACAGGGTCCCACTGAGTTGTTTAGGGCCTTGCTAAGTTGCTGAGGCTGGCTTTGAATTCGTGTTCCTCCTGCCTCAGCCTCCCAAGTGCTGGGATTACAGGCGTGCGCCACCACATCCGGCTACAATCATATTTTTTTAAATAGTAATTTTGCTAGATGAACATTTGATGTAAATAGTCCATTTTTATTTTTTCATTAGCATAGAATTTCATGATATTCTTGTCTTTGATACAATGAAAAGACAACAACTGGAGTTAGTCTAATACTGACCATAAGAGAAATATTCAAAAGAAACTTTGGGCCGTGGATGAGAATAAAAAGACAACTGGAATCTCTTAAGATCTCTTAAGTGTAGTTCAGTATCTTGTTTGTGTTCCACATTTTAGTTCTACCTTTATCATCCATAGGATCAGAAGATATATATATATAATAGACAAAAAATGAACTCATAGAGCAAAAGTGAAATTGTCATGTTATACATACACTGATAATAATTCTTTTAATTTAAGGCAATATATGCTAAATCTAAGAACAAGTTGTATTTCTGGATACCAGTCATGAAATCAATTAGAAAAATTATTGAAAAAAATACCCAGAGATATCTTAAATTTACATTTAAAAGAAACAATGACCACAAGAGAACAAAAATTATACTGAAAAAATCCAGTAATTTTAGAGTAGAAATGATTATACAGATCCACTCAGATAAAGTCATCTAATCCTTGAAAAAGGTGCCCAAAACAAACAATGGAGAAAGGAAGGCCTTTTTAACAATGGTGATGGGAAAATCGGTTATCTCTGTGTAGAAGAGTAAGACTAGACCCTTATCTCTCCCTGACCCAAAAACCAACTCAAGATGGATCATAGCCCTAGGAAGTAGTCCAGAAATAATGCAATCCTAGAAGAAAATGTAGGTTCAACACTCCAACATATAGGCACAAGCAATGAGTTTCTCAATAGAACCCTTAAAGCTCAGGAAATAATGAAGAGTTAATAAATGGGATGACATCAATTTTTTAAATAAAGAAGAAAACTTTTGCACAGCAAAGGAAACAATAATGTGAAGAATACTGGGTACAGTGACACATGCTTGTAATCCTAGCATCTCAAGAGGCACAGGCAGGATTATGTGTTCAAGACTGGTCTCAGCATCTTAGTGAGGCCCTAAGCAATTCAATGGAACTGCCTCTAAATAAAGTATAAAGAAAGGACTGGGGATGTGGGGATGTGGCTCAGTGGTTCAGAACCCCTGGGGTCAATCCTTGGCTAAAAAAAAGAAAAACAAACCCAAAATATGAAGCGAGAACCTACAGAATAGGAGAAAATGTTTGCAAGCTACCCCTCTGACAGAATACATAAAGAAATAAAAAACCGGGCTGGGGATATAGCTCAGTTGGTAGAGTGCTTGCCTGGCCCTGGATTCAATGCCCAGCACTGCAAAAAAAAAAAAAAAAAAAAAAAAAACAATTAGCAAGTGGTCAGATTAACTAAATACACAATTCTCAAAAAGAAGAAATACAAATGGTCAACAAATAAAAACACTTGAAAAAATGTTCAATATCATTAGCAAAGGAAAATAAAACTGCCCTGAGATGTGAGATGTTATCTCACCTCAGTCAGAATGACAGATCTCAAGAATACAAATAATAACCAAACTAGGTGCCCATCAACAGATGAACGGATAAGCCAGGCACGGTGGTGCACACCTGTAATCCCAGCACTTGGGAGGCTGAGGCAGGAGGATCGAGAGTTCAAAGTCAGCCTCAGAACTTAGCGAGGCCCTAAGCAACTCAGTGAGACTCTGTCTCTAAATAAAAAATACAAAATAGGGCTGGGGATGTGGCTCAGTAGTGGAGTGTCCCTGGGTTCAATCCCCAGTACCAAAAAAAAAACCAAAAAAAAACAGCAAAAAGATGACCAGATAAAGAAAATGTGGTATATATACAAAATGAAGTATTACTCAATCATAAAGAACAATGAAATTATGGCATTTGCTGGTAAATGTATGGAACTTGAGACTATCGTGCTAGATGAAATAAGTCAGGCACAGAAAGTCAAATGTTGAATGTTTTCTCTGATATGTGGATGATAGTTCAAAATAAACATGAAAAAAGAATAAGAGAAAAGAAAAGAGGGATCTGGGTCCATCAAAATAGAAGATCCATTGAGTAGATGAAGGAGATTTAGCAGTTGGTAGGAGGGACAACAGAAGGGAAGAACAGTTGAATGAAACTGACCTAACCTTTTTATGTACATAAGTGAATATAACACAGTGAAATCTCATCATCATTTATATGCACAAGGCACTGAATTTAAAAAATTCTATAAGTTAATAGTAGTCAAGTATAGGGAAGGGAATAGGGGGAGGATTGACTGGGAAAGGGGAAGTGCTGGGATTTGAATTAGAATTAGATAAAATTATATTCCATGCTTTTATAATTATGTCAAATGAATCCTAATGTCATGTAGAGCTAAAAGGAACTAATAAGACATTTAAAATGAAAACAAGAAGAATACAAACAATAATAAATGATGGGATATGGAGGAAAGGAACTCTTTTACACAGTTAGTGGGATTATAAATTAGTATAACCACTATGAAAATCAGTATAGAGGTCCCTTAGAAGACTAGAAATGCAACTACCATATGATCCAACTATACCACTCTTCAATATTTGTCTTAAAGAGGTAAAGTCAGCATATTATAGTAATACATGCATACCCAGGTTTACAGCAGCACAATTTACAATAGTCAAACTATGGAACCAGCCTAGGTGTCCATAAACAGATGAATGGATAAATAAAATGGAGTTTTATTCAACAAAAAAGAAAAAAAATAAATATGTTTTATAAAAAAAAAAAAAAAAAAAAAAAAATGGATGGAACTTGAGACCATTATATTAAGCAAAATAAGCCAAACTCAGAAAAATTCTAGGGTCACCTGTTTTTCCCGAATGTGGAGGCTAGAGAAGAAAAAGGAAAAGAAATGTGGAGGAAGGGGATCTCATGATAATTGAAGGGAGATTAGTAGAGGAAATGGACCCAGGGAGGAGGAGAGGGAAAGAAGAAATACTGTGTAATGATATTGGCCAAAGTATATTGCTATATGGTATGCATGTATGAATATGTAACAATAAATCCCACTATTATATATAACTGTAATGCACTTCTAAAGATATGAACAAAACTTAAAAATGAATGCATTTAAACACTAGTTGGGAAAGTGGTGTTGAAATTACTGTCCCTTAGGACAACATTATTTGTCATTTGCTTTATTTATAATACTTTTGAAAGGAACATGTTTGTAGTAGCTTGCATGCAGTTTAATTAAAAATCATGTTTTTTTTCCATCCCCTTTATTCAAAAGAACTGTTGCCACTCCTAAATTGTAGCTAAGGTGTTAATATCTTCTCAGTGACTTTATAAGACAAGACACAGTATTCAATTACAGCTGGATATAGAATAATCTAAGAAAAAGTATGCCTAATTTAAGCAAAAGACCAAATGCTTAATTATAACATTAGTACTATTATGAAAATGGGTAAGATTCAAGTTTTCCAGTGTTTATAAGTACACTATGGGTGTAATTGAAAACTACTGCTTTGTATGTTAAATTTGGTTTTATTTTTGTTTAAATTTTCTTAATGCTGTTCTTTTTTTCTCATTCCAGAGGCAACATATAGCTTTAAGCTGCTTGTGAAGCACTGAGTAAATTTCTGTAATCCCCATTTATACACAAGAAATTTGTTTTATTTTAGAAGTAATTGATTTTCATCTATTTTTATAGCACTCAGTAGTTATATCAAGTTTTCATTTTTAAATTGTTTAAAGGTAATTATTTTATTTAAACATGACCAAGGGTACCCATTACATTTGAAATGATGGGAAATGTGTGCATTTTACATTAAGTGCCTCTGAGGGAAACAAAAGAGAGAAATTTAATAGCCACTTGAGACACTGTGAACACACAACGCACACACATTGTTGTGGTTATTTAGGGACCATAAATATTTAACACTAAGCAAAAGTTTTTTTATACATATTTGAAATCTTTGTTTTCTTTTCATGTGTACTAAAATGTTTCACACAACATGTAAAAATAAGACTATGTATACAATCCAGTAAGTGTCAAAATAAAAGATACACTGACTCCAGTGAAGTTTAATAAAATTAAATTACTTTGTGCCTTATACATCAGTGTAAGCACAATTAATTCCGCTAATATTGGCTATTTTTCCTTCTATAAACTCTTAGCCTGTTAGAAACTTGAGTGAACTATTGCAACATTTTAATTTAAAACCCAGATATTTCTTTGGGTGCTGCAATATGAGTAATCAGCTAACTGTCCAGTAGAAATGGCATGCAATACAAATTCAATTAAATTGCATATGATTGCTTAATATGTTGAGAACTGTTTCTACAGGCAACCAAAATTATAATTATATATAGTTAACAAACTATTGTTTTATCTTCCATATCTGTACTTCCCACTGACTCACAGAACTTTTGCTCCATTTTAATGTGATCTCTTCCCAGCTGCCCTAAAAAGCTATTGCTATAGTCATCCGCTTAGTAAATTTACTACAATACTTGCCCTGGTAGACTTATAAAATCAGAGGCAACTGCTTAACCATCAGGATATTTCTAAAGTGCTTTAATTACCAACTATGAAGAAAATGACACAGCTACCCACAAGTCATGTTTGTTTCACTATTTGGACAATCATGTTTCAGGTATCAGTAAGACTACTTGGTTTTCTTATGAAGTTGCTAGTTCTCTTTATACTCTGTGTCAAAAAGAAAGAAAAGAGACAAATACTAAATATTAGCTTTTTATTGAATTTCATGGTTTTGGGTTTCCTGCCAGTGATTAAAAGAGAAAACAATATGCATAGTGTTACTTTTCTAGGTAGAATGGTCAATAGACCATTGTGTGAATGTCTTCTTAAAAGGATTGTTTTTGCAGATAAATTCAAAAGGCTACCAGCTGAAGTACACACTTCAAACTGTAAAGGAAGACAAGTACCTCTGAAGATTAAAATTAGGAAGGGAAATAGAACCTTGAAGATTTCCTTTTACAAGTTGCTGCATTGATAGAAATCGTTGCAATGAACACATCACTTTCAATGATTCTTTTTCTATAAGCAGAGCATGACAGGTCTATTAATCACCGACTTTCACTCTCCTTCAGATCCAATCTACATGGTGTCTAATTTGTGTGACTTTTGCATGCTTACCCTCCCCATAGTTGCATACTTACCTAAAATGTGCATGCTTGGAGCCACATATCTGCTAAATTTGCATTGTGCATTTTAGTATTACTCTGATAAATTTATGCTTATTAAGTTATTTCTACAGGTATTTTGTATTTCTCGAAATCCTTTTCACATATTAGCTCCAGGGACTTACAGTCTGAAATAAGAGCCCTTAAGGTGTCTCAATTTCAAGTAGGAAATAGAGCATGGGTGTGAAGTATTTGGTCACTCTCAAATCATGAAAGTACCCATTTTCTGGCTGCCTCTAAGACTAGTCTTGGTACTGTGATGGTGGAACAATAATGTGGAATTGAAATTTGTTTTCATTATAACTTCAAAATATACCATTATTAAAAACTCCTTCCATGGACCCACTTATGAGTTACAGTTTTACTTTTAATTTAAATAGTAATTTTCTAATTATATAGAATTTGCACCCATTGTTATAATGTGTTTTGGAGCTTAGGACAAAATAATGACTGATTTCTTTGTGGGAGGGGTAAAATCTCATTAGAATGATTGATGAATAGAAAAGAAGGAAGAAAGAACATATTGGATCTTGATACTTTAGTGAAAATTAGTTTTTATTTTTTTATTTTTATTTTTACAGTCTGCATTTTCATTCATTGTACACAAAGGGGGTACAAAATTTTGTTTCTATGGTTGTGCACAATGTAGAATCATATCATTAATGTAATCATACATATACATAGAGTAATGATGTCTCTCTCATTTCACCATTTTTCATACCCCTGGTCCCTCCTCCCTCTCTTTTCCCTCTACATAAACTAAAGTTACTCCATTCTTTTCTCACCCTCCACCCCCTCAATCCATTCATATATCATCATCCATTTATCAGAGAAAACATTCGGCCTTTGGTTTTTTGGGATTGGCTTGTTTCACTTAGCATGATGTTCTCCATTTTTTCCATCCATTTATCTGCAAATGCCATAATATGATTCTTCTTTATGACTGAATAATAATGCTTTCTGTATATATATCACAGTTTCTTTATCTATTCATCTCTTGAAGGGCATCCAGGTTGGTTCCACAATCTAGCTATTGTGAATTGAGCTGCTATAAAGATTGATGTGGCTGCATTACTGTACTATGGTAATTTTAAGTCCTTTGGGTATAAACCAAGGAGTGGGATAGCTGGGTCAAAAGGTGGGTTCATTCCAAGTTTTCTGAGAATCTTCACACTGCTTTCCAGAGTGGCTACACATTACATCTCAAAGCTCTAGAAAAAGAACAGATCAACACCAAAAGTAGTAGAAGACAGGAAATAATTAAAATCATCACTGAAATCAATGAAATTGAAACAAGAGAAACAGTTCAAAAAATTGACAAAACAAAAAGTTGGTTCCTTGAAAAAGTAAACAAAATTGATAAACCCTTAGCTACACTAACAAAGAGAAGGAGAGAGAAAACTCAAATTACTAGAATTTGTGATGAAAAAGGAAAGATCACAACAGACACCATTGAAATACATAACATAATTAGAAGCTTCTTTGAAAATATATACTCCAACAAAATAGAAAATATCAAAGACATTGACAAATTTTTAGAGACATGATCCTCCCAAACTGAATCAGGAAGACATACACAACTTAAGCAGATCAATTTCAAGCACTGAAACAGAAGAAGCCATCAAAAGCCTACCAACCAAGAAAAGTCCAGGACCAGATGGATTCTCATATGAATTCTACAAGACCTTTAAAGAAGAACTAATACCAATACTCCTCAAAGTATTCCAGAAAATACAAAAGGAGGGAACCCTTCAAAATTCATTCTGTGAGGCTAGTATCACTGATACTAGTATCACTGATACCAAAACCAGACAAAGATATATCAAGGAAAGAAAACTTTAGACCAATATCCCTGAAGAACATAGATGCAAAAATCCTTAACAAAATTTTAGCAAATTACATACAAAAACATATTAAAAAGATAGTGCACCACGATCAAGTAGGGTTCATCCCAGGGATGCATGGTTGGTTCAACATCTGAAAATCAATAAACTAATTCATCACATCAGTAGACCTAATGTTAAGAATCATATGATTATTTCAATAGGTGCTGAAAAAGTGTTTGATAAAATACAGCACCCCTTCATGCTTAAAACACTGGAAAAAACAGGGACAGTCGGAATATACCTCAACATTGTAAAGATTATCTATGCTAAGCCCATGGCCAACATCATCCTAAATGTAGAAAAACTGAAAGCATTTCCCCTAAAAACTGGAACAAGATAGGGATGCCCTCTTTTACCACTTCTATTCAATATCACATCATCCTTGAAACACAAGCCAGAGCAATTAGACAGACCAAAGAAATTAAAGGGATATGAACAGGTTTATATTAGTTCAGTAATTTTTGAAGAATAGTGAATATTTATCTGATATATCATGCTAATTTGCAGAAAAACACTATTTTGTTGTATTTTCCAAGCAATGGATTTGATTTTACAGCTTGAAAAAATGTCCCTGGACAATAAACGTTCATAGTGATCATTGGCCTTGCAAAAGACTAACTTGACAAAGCTTGTTTCAAATATGTATATACATTTTTGCAGTCTTTGGTGTAACAGAGTTCACACAGTGCCAGCTCCAGTTTCTTAACTCCTAGTAACACATGAGACTTTGGGAATGTTTGAAAGAAACAAAGAACAACTTACAAAGTTGAAGGCTTTTTGTTTTTATCAACATAATTGTGCTCCATAATAAAGTTGCCTAAATTTTCTGATAAAAAATGATGACTGTAACAAATTCTTTCAGAAGCTCAGAAGCTACTGAAGGTAAAGTAACTTTAGATGTATCACATGATATTTTTGGGAAAAGGTCTTGGAAGGGTAATATGGAGAAATAGTACTGACAAATGGCAGGAGCTTCACTCTTCTCAAGGGATTAATGTGCTGCTAAAGAAAACAGGAGTGGTTTTGTTTTTATACTAACTATCTTGCTGTTCCCTGCTTTCTCAGTTTCCAGTGTACCTGTTTGTGTTTGCAGTTTTTGACTTGTCCATCTTCTTCCAGTACTTTTGGAGAGAATAATCCCAAAGTTCTGATTGCAAAAGGCTCCATGTACTGAAACATATCTTTCTCAATTCTGGGTTCATAATTGATGATGTCTGAAAGGGTTTCTTTCTTGGTTAGTTGTCTACCTACATAGCTCTTTCAGAACTGGAATTTAGGCAATTTTAGACAGTTTACCTTTTTCCTCTCTCTAGATTTTCTCTCTCTCTCTCTCTCTCTCTCTCTCTCTCTCTCTCTCTCTCTCTTTCATCCCTCCCTCTCTCTCACACACACAAACACACACACCCATACAGATGAAAAGACTTTGTTACAAATTAAATTAGTTGTGATTTGTCTATTTGTATATCACAATGTGTATATTCAACCTTTCTTATACATATTTTTTTCTTTCAGCAATTTTTCAATTTGAATATTTTGAATGAGAATAATAATAATTTTGAGTGGAAAGGAGTTTTTTTCCTGCCTCAAACCCCAGCTTTACCACTGCCTTTCCTTGAGGGTTCTCAATAGTATTGGTAAGATTGCTTTTTCTGGTCTGGGGTTTTTGCTCAGTGGTGGAGTGCCTGTTTGCACATGTGAGGTACTGACTTGAATCTTAGCACCACATAAAAATAAATAAATAAAATAAAGAGATTCTGTCCATCTACAACAAAAATATTTTTTTAGAAAGATTGCCTTTTCTGCCTGCATATACTTATGCATAGAAGCAGAGACATTCATCACCTTAGAAACATTCCATTTGCCCAGTCATAGATTTCAATGATGAAACTGTTACAATTCCCCACATGTTTCTGACTTCGGGGTGGGACATAAAAAGGAAACAAATTAAGACGGAAGAAGGAGATCAGAAGGGATGTTTCAGAGTAATCTTTTTATAGTGACAAATTGAGGAAGGAGTTCAATTTACCAAGAGAGTACATGAATTTACTCTTTTTTTTCTCTAGTATTAGACATTTCTTTCATGATTTCCATAAAATTTTAAGTCAGAAAGGTTTTTTTTACAACTACCTACTATACTAGTGTATTCTATCTATAATATATGAACGTATTATGCTTATAAATTAATTACTAAACACAAAGTCAGGAGAAACTTTGAGTACCTGACCCTCCACTGTTGATTTTCAGAGCTGGTATGAATCATTGCACATCTCAAAGCATCAATTTTGTAATCTTTATGCAAGAGGAGAAAATACCCACTCACAAATATCTTATGGGGATTACATGCGACATCCTGTGGAAAAAATTCTTTTTAAATTGTAAAAAGCCATTTAAATGTAAAGTATCAAAGTCAACATGCTCTCTCCAAGCATGGCTGCTTATTCTCTTCTTACTTTCCTTCATCACTACTGACTTTCCTTATGCTCCTTAAACACACTGAATTTATTTTGTAAATACTGTTTCTCCTCCCTGGAATCGTCTTATTTCCCTGATAAGAGGAGGATATATATATATATATATATATATATATATATATATATATATATCTCATATATATTCACACACATACTTGTTATTTCATATTTTTCTTCAAGTCTGTGGTAATCTACACATTTGGTACAGTCATCTTTTCCCAACTTGAAATGCAATGCATCTTATTGCTCAGATCTCATTTAGATAATGATTTTGTTTTATTTACATCTCTCTAGTATTTAGAAGCCATGGCAATTAGGTGCTGTGTTCCTTGAAGTTCTGATGGAGAGTTTGGAAAGATACTCATTTTATTCATTCATTAGCATGCCAAAGCAAAAAGAAATCTCCATTTACAAAAATTCACCAAATGTCTTTCTCTACCATTTTTTGTATCTGAAATATGTTAAAGTTGGGGACTTCATTGCTTCTGTATGTAATTTAAAACCCAAGTTCTCTTGGATATTATTAGGAAAAAACATTCAGGCAATTATTAATGTGCTGAAAAAACATGTAGTTTTGAACACTAGTTTGGGTCACACTAAATTACATAGGAAAATGAGATATTTGGTCAGAAGTATTGATCAGAATTATTCTTGGGACATATCTCAAAACAGTTTCACCTACATGCGAGCATTCTTGTCCTAAAACGAGAGGAATCCAGGCTATTAGGTCAGAAAGCTAGGAAATCATTATGAATGCTGGAACAAAGGAGTGTAAAATATTGAAAGAACTCAATCATCTCTTGTACTGTGGATTCCTGTAAGTCAGAGATTGTTTTTCTTCATTTCTATTGCAGATAGTAGAATATGTTTAAATGATGATGAGTTGTGCAGACACTTTTACACAGTAAGAGGAGTGATTTTGGAGTCTCAAATGCTGAGTATTCTGTATTTATTGAAGGAGGTGAGTCAAGAACACATTAATTCATTATTTTAATAATTTCACAGATTATACCAGCCAACTGGGAAAATTAGGTTTAAGGAGAATTGCATTTTTCAGACAAGTGGAAGAAATAATCATTGAATTTCACTTTTTAAGTTTTAGCCATAAGAGGATGAAATTAGAAAGTAGGGAAAACATAAGAAAAATGTGAAATATTTCCTAATTTTAGCACTAATAATACAAATCCATAAACACTTAAATCTTTTGTAATATTATAAAATTAACTTTACATTAGCTCAGTTTAAAAATGAGAATGAATATGAGGGTATCTGTAAAAATATATAAATAGGACTATATATAAAATATACATAACTAAACATTTAAATGAAAAGTTTATCACAGGGAGCATTCCTGTGGCATAGAATGAAATTTGGGGGATATAATGATTGAGTAAGGTATGCTAATTTGAAACTGTTTTCACAGTCCATAATAGAAATGCACTGAATTTGAGTGAGTGCCAAATTGCCAAATGATGAAAGTATTGTTCAAAGTTTCAGTCACGGAATAAGCTTATGAAATACAACAATAAAACAAATTTTATTTTAAAATATGA
Organism: Glaucomys volans; assembly: GCA_020662805.1. NCBI lineage: Eukaryota > Metazoa > Chordata > Mammalia > Rodentia > Sciuridae > Glaucomys > Glaucomys volans. Next base: position 229,237 of record JAJEJO010053364.1, on the reverse strand, counting down.
AATGTTATAATTTTATTACTAATGGTCAAGTGTTCTGTGACAGTATGATACTCTTTATTTCTGTACATACATCTGAATGGTGTAAATAAAAACGTGTTTATAAATTATTATTCACTAAAATTCTTTAAATGTTTATAATCAGTGGTAATTGCATAGCTATTTTTTCATCTGCATTCCATTCTATGAACATTACTTACCACTACTGTTGCTTGTGGTAAAATTAACAAGTGAGTTCCAGGTTTATCTTCTGCCTTTTATTTAACAATACTCTAGGGAGCTCCTCTAAAGTGGAAAATCTTGTGTGCTTTCTTGCATTTTCTCTGTCTCTTTTTTCCCTTTGTGTCTCTCCTCTCCTCTCTCCGGGGTAATGATAGCATTGGCTGTTTTCATATTTCGATGCGGGAACTTAAAATAGTCCCAACTTAAATTGAAATGCTAAAACCCAAGTATTTTCTTTCTTTTTTCGTAAGTCTTGGTCTCATATTGTTGGTTGAACTGGCCCTGAACTCCTGGATTCAAGCAATCCTTCTGCCTCAGCTTCCAAAGTAGATGCGTTCAAAGGCACATATTACTATGCCAGTCAATGAAATGCAAATATTTCCTAATTAGTGCAGAAATTGAAATTTTATGTTCAATAATGGTTACATTGCGGCTGTATGAGAGAGAGGAAGAAAGAGAACAATAGTCATATAACTCCTCTAATGACAGAATCACTAGCATGCAGAAAGGAAATTAGTTTGCTAAGTAAAGCAATGAAATACTGCATTTAATGAGGAAAAAATGTAATGGTAACTGTTGAGAGAATAAGATTTCAAGTTGATGGTAAGAAATTTTACTTAGACTAACAAGAACTTTGATTTTCTTCATTCTCAAGTGTAGTTACATCATCTTAAAACATTAATAGAGGATGGTAACTGATACTAAACATCAGTAATATGTCTCAGGGACATATTTTTAGTGTATAACCAGGCTAACTTTCAAAAAGAATTTTTCCATTGCAAAAAAGTAAATGTAGAGGAGCTAAAGTAAGTGACAAGAACACATTTCAGAAAGTGAGTCAGAAAAGTAATTTAGAAATGTGCACAGATCAGCAAAGGAAAGTATATTAAAAAATGACTGAAAATGAGTTCATGATAGTTCCTTTTAAGTTCATTGTTTCTGACACATACAAAACAATCAATGGAAAAAACTTGCATTTTAAGGGAAAGATAGAAAAGACTTTTGGACCTGAAAATAATCTTCCAAATGTAAAAACCGAAATATAGATAAACACTTAGATTTAGACACATGATGAGTAGACAATTGGCTTTCTATTCATAAAAGAAAGAAGTTTATGTAAACAAAATGCTTGCATTGCAGTGGTTAGACAGTTTTTCTAAAGTATTCTATTTAAGTCTCAATTTTATTGAGAGTAAAAGTTGAAAATGGACACTCTAATTGATAGAGATCAAGAATGTCCTCTTCTAATGGGAATGGTGCTTTCAGGTTTGTAGTTATATATAATCCTAATTTGGGCTTGCAGCCTTCATGGAATCATCAACCCCTTCAAGATATAAGGACATCTCACAAAATAAATGCAGCAAAATCCTGGAAGAATGAAAAAACTATAATTCTAAATCTATAATTGTCAAATCTAGTTCTCCAGTTATGAATTCTTTGTGGATATATAATCAGCTGCTGATAAAATAAGAAAATAGCATCTTGATTTTTGTCTTTGCAATAGGAATAAATGTTCTGTATATGGCTAATATGTAATTATAGTATTTATAAATGCTAAGATGGATTTTAGCTAACTTCTCTTTAAAACCAATTAAGAAAAAAAATGTCTAACAATATTCCTAAGCCAACAAATTTTATCTCATTTTCTTTTTCCCCTTTTCTCCTTTCCTTTCTCCCTGCTTTTATTTATTTTTTCCTATCATGTGTTTTCTCTACCAAATTTTATCTATTAGCAAGACAAATTAGCTTTGAAAACAAGTAAAAGAATATTTAATTGTTTCTTTTACATGAAACAATCCACTAGTCAGCCAGAGACAGATAACTTGAATTACAAAATATTGTTTTTGACTCCTACCCATTTTTTATCTGGGAAAGCTGTTTTCTTTTAAAATAAATGTGTAGTTAGAATGTGTACACTTCTGAAAAATTAACAGTTTTTTCCTAAAAAATGTCTCAGACACTGAGTTTAGAGTAAATTAATGCAAATTGGCCCATATATTACTAAAGCAAAATTATTTGATTATACTGACTGGTTATAAAATGACATTTGCAGTAATGAGAGAAAGCTATAGAATTACAGCAATAATTATGAAAGGTAAATAATACAATAATAGTTTTTCTAAAAAATGAATTTGAAGCTGAGTTTGAGAACTTGGCTTTTGAAATTTCTATGCAGTTAAAAAAGAGTTGCCTAAATATACATCCCTTTTGTTCTGATAGTATTTCTACTTTTTAATTATATTGTTTTAAGTATAGCATAGAGGAGAATTTAATGATAAAATAATAAAATTTTAGATTGATTCAAAGTATTAAAGGAACATTTTCTAAGAACAGATTTCAGTGGGTTACTGAGCCTAAGAACAAATATTTTGTGTGATATACAGGCCATATCCTCTGAGGTTACTCCTGACTATTCCTTGAGATTTTAAGTACCTTAGATCCATTTTCTCAAGAATATTCTGTTATGTAATAATACAGCAAAATACATCCAAGTGATGTATTTTTAAATGCATACTGACACAAATGTAAAAGGGAAAATTGCTTATATATTTAATATATCCAAAAAGTGGATACATTCATGCAAATTCCTGTCCTTAAATTATATTAAAATATTTTGTATACATTTCATAGGAAGGTAGCTAAAATAACATCACAGTGTAAATAAAGCATTTATGTATTCTCAGGCTAAATGTTAGTGACATTGTTGTATGCTTCATTGAGGTGTAGAGTATGTATACATGGCACAAGTAGAAAACTAATATGTACAATAAACACTTTAAGGAATTGTTGTAATATGTTTACCATGAGAAATAGCAAATATGTTATTATTCTTACCATTTTAAACAAACTAATAGTGAAGTTTATGAACATGTCGTCTGTCTAATATCTATGAAAATCCATAACAGAAGCTGATGAACTCTGTTTGGCAGGGTAATAACAGTTTTGATTACTTGCCTTTTAAATATTGAATGTCAAATCTGAACAGTGAAACTGTCAAACTGTCAAAAATATATATCATAAGCATTTCTTTATCATTGTTAAGAAGTATGCAAATACAGTACAGTAATTCTCTTCTTAGAGCTAATTCCATTTCTTCCTTCAGAGTAATAACATTTTTCAGAGTGAAAGTTGCTTAAATGTACTCTGTACTTGAATGCAATTTTCTGGGATTGGCATAGAGAAGAATCTCAGATCTGGTGGTGAATTTATTTATTGATTTAGTATTTTTTTTTCTAATCATACAAAAAGGAAATGTTCAATCTGTCAATATGGCAAGAGGAAATTTGATATTAGGAAAAGTATTCAGGCTATAAACAAATTTCCAAGTACAGCACCCAATGCGTCCTGGAGTTGACATCTCTGATGACCATGATAATATTATAGGAATATGTAACTTGTTTTAGGTAGGACCAAAGTTCTCTTAGGCCCTAAGAACCTGAATGAAGACCAGTTTCCATAACAATGGGATTACTTCAATGGCTATATTTCTGAGTTAAAAACATGAAAACATTTTATTGTTTTAATACAATCAGGAGGCACAGAAATGAAGAGAATTATGAAAAATATGTGGTTTATGTACATTTTATGTATTCATTTTGTATTTTACAACCATATTATTAGAATTAATACTTTTGGAAGCTAAGAGTGATTAATTTAGATTGTCTTCTGCTGTGGTATAGGTGCTAACAAAGAATGTCTTCTCAATGAACTCCCTATCTCCAGGTCAATTACCACTTTCATCCAAACTACTTGTGTGAAAAATAAGTCAAAATATGTACATATTATAATCCATTTTCTGGATTATATACCACAAAGAATGTTAAAAATCAAAACATCACTGTCACTAGAATCAACAATAGATTCTGCTTACTACACACCTATCATGATTGCAACAAGTGGGCTGGTCTTATAAACTTATAAATAAATATTTATAGATTGTTAATGATCAGGATATAAAACTATGCCCAAGGTCAGAAGCATAATTTTAGTCTTAACATAGGCTCTCAGTCAAATGACTTTTATTGCACTTCATTTTGAAAAGTGCTAGTTCTTCATTTCTTTGTCTCCTAATTTATCTTCTTGTCCTTCTTGTTCAGGAAGTTATGTTATAATATTCAGTGTGTGACATTCTTTTTACTATAGCTCTGATTATAATTGTAATTCTGCAAGCTATGATTTATGAACAGTGATCAGTATAGTTTTCTGAATGAAGAGATGAATTAGCAAATGCATTTTTAAGAATTCATCAATAAAAGTTCTATAATTGTTAAGCTAAATTAAACATAATTACATACTTGGCATTATATAACTTTTTCATATTGTGGAAGAAAGTCCTTGAACCTCTGGTTTTTATAACTAAGATAGTGATTAGGTCAAAAAAGAACCTGTTACACTGATCTTCCATTTTTACAGTGTTGCAAGAGTTTACTGGGAAATATTTTTATATGAAATCCTAAATACACCCCTTATTTTACAAGTGTCAGTGGGGTGAAAATAATCCAGATATTGAGGTATTTATGCTCGTGTCTTCTCTTATTTTCTCTTTTAGGCATTTTTTTTGCATTTTTACATACCCATGTTTTGAGAAATATGTAAACAAAAATATGTATGCATGTGCTATGTCTACCTGAGATCTGTTTTTCCAAAACTGATGTTTTTTTCCATCTAGTGAGTTTCCATGAAAGAGAAAACAAACTAAAACAAAACAAAATAAAGAATACCAAACATTACTTACATAACAAATCTAAAAATCATCAGTGTTTGTTTTTAAGACAGTTTTCTGCTTTATTGACTGAACTAAGGAGCAGAATATCAAATGAAGCAATTGGGTTTGTATTAAAGGACCTTCATTTTTATATCAAAGTAACTAATTCACTATATAGTTTATCCTGTCTTAGAAAATGAAGAAAGTTTCACTACAAGGAGGACTATTTCAGAAGCTCTATTTCTGAGCTAAAAATGAGATTCAATAGTTTTAAGAAAATTTATTTAAGCCACTATTAAGGAAATAAAGCAAAGGTCAAGCAAAAGTCTTCATAACCATGTTGGCTCCTCTGGTTTAAACATATTTGAAGCATAATCAGTGAGTCTATCGGTTTTACCACTTAAATATATTTTCTTATGTATTCTGGATAGACTCAAAAGTACCCAATTATCCATGTCTGTCAAACTGTATTTCCTTAAATCTGGCACAGATACTTACTCTGTTGAGGCCTTGGTTAGAAATCATTCCTAAAAGCAATAAAGCCAAGTTTGGGATTTGATCAAACAATACAGAGCATAACTAATTCTACAAACTCTAAAAACTTGCTAATTTATGAAAACTTTATCTCTCCCCATCTCCCCATATTCCTATTGCTCACAGTCTCTCTCTCTCTCTCTCTCTCTCTCTCTCTCTCACTCACGCACACACACACATATACACACGAGCAACACACATGTGTGTACATACACATACATAGTGTGATTTCTTGAGGAAACATCTGATTTTCCCCACCACCAAAATTATACTTGAAAGAAAATGGCCAAAAATTAACTATTTTCAAACAAGTGCATATTTCAGAGATCATATTATAAAATTTATTTTTCATTCTACAACTTTGGCCTTGCTATCTTTGGAATTAAGAACTATCTATCTTCATTGGAATTAAGAACAATTTACCGGGGCTGGGGTTGTGGCTCAGTGGTAGAGCACTTGCCTAGCACATGTGAGGCACTGGGTTTGAGTCTTAGCACCAAATAAAACTAACTAAATAAAATAAAGGTATTGTGTCCATCTACTACTAAAAAATATTTTAAAAAGAACAACTTGCCATTTCTGGTGATCATTTTTCACATGCTTATAATGACCAATATTATGCTACTAATGATTTTTTCTAATCTCCAAGATGAATTATTGCAAATTTTAAAACTTGCTTGTTTTCCCTGTTTTTCCAGTTATTTCCTTAGATATGTAGCTCTTCTATGAACTTGTTTTAAATTATCTATTTATAGAACCAAAGAAATTGCCTTGTTATCTTCCCAGGGTTTGTCTAGGGATGAATTATATTCGAGGTTGGCTAATACAGTTTCTATTATAAAATTTAATTTTTAATGTGGTAGGAATACATACCGTGAGATCTACCCTCAATACGATTTAAGTGCACAATACAATATTTTAAATTATAGGCACCACATTTTATGGCCATTCTCCTACATAACTGAAATATTCTAATTGTTGAACAATTCTCCATTTACCCCTCCCCTTATCTCCTGGTAGTCACCATTCTACTCTTTTTATGAGCTTGACTACTTTAAATACCTCATACAAATGGACTCATCTAGTATATGTCTTTCTGGGGCTGGATTGTTTTATTTTCTCTAATGTCCACTGGGTTCATGTGATACATATGATAGGGTTTCTTTCTGCTTTAGGACTCAATATTATTTCACTGTGTATTTATATTGCATTTTTTTTAACCATTCATTTGTCCATGGACATTTTGGCTGTTCTAACATCTTGGTTATTATAAATAGTGTTGCAGTGAACACATAGGACTACTAATATTCCTTTAGAATTTTGATTTTAATTCTTCTGACTGTACACCCATAAGTGGGGCTTCTGAATTATATAGTCCTATTTTTGAAAGAACTTCCATACTGTTTTCCACAATGATTGCAGCATTTTAAATTCCCACCAAAATTATACAAGGGCTCCAACTTCTCCACATCTTCCACAACAATAATAATAATAACTATTATTATTATTATTATTTTAATAGCTATCCTAAGAGGAGTGAATTGTTATGGTTTTGATTTGTATTTTCCTAATGTTTAGTGATATTGAGCATTTTTTCTTACACCCATTGACCATCTTCTGTCTTATTTCAGAAACGTCTATTCCAGTCACTTGTTTTCCTTATATTGAGTTGCAGTATTTCCTTACACATTTTGAATATTAATTTCTTACCAGATATGCTGTTTGGAAATACTTTTTCTTATTTCATATATTCCTTTTATACTCTGTTGATTATTTACTTTACTGTCCAAATCCTCTAAGTTAGACGTAGTTCAACTTTTTAATATTTGCTTTTATTTATTGTGCTTTTAGTGAATTCTTTCATTCATCAAATGGGTGCAGCAATTCTTCTTTATACTAGGTAATATTTCAGTTGCTATGGATACACTAGGGAACAAGACAGACACAATAATCACAAAGAATCTGGGAGTTACATCTATTGAAGATCTTAAAATATATTTATTAAAAGTTACCATTCCTAATTATAGTACTCTTCCTTATACAAATAACCTCTTAATGTCTTTCCCTGTGTTGAATCTGTGGTGGTACTTAATTGGAAGAAGAACAGGGTGATACCACTGAATTTACTACACAGATTGATGGTTGAAAATCATGTACATCCACAAGAATGGGGACCTGATTAGAATAAGAAAAACTCTACAAGGGTTATGGAAAGGGTGAAGTCAAGACTTTATAGTTTTCAGTCATTGACCATCATTTTCCATTACTAGATTTAAATAATTGGCTGTAGTTTCTGAAATCATGACCAACACAACCAGAGAATGAAGCATATGCTTTTTGTAAAGGGAACAAAAATCTGTATTACAGAAGCTCTTTGTACCTGGTCTTAATTTAGCTGCCTATAATGATTGCTTCAAGTTAATTGAAGATACCATCCTAAGCATCTGAATGAAAGCTATGAAAATGTATGATGTATCATTTCAAATGTTATATTGTAATTATCTCTTAATATCTTAATAAAATAGAAGAAGAATAATAAAAACTGGTGCTTTAGTATAGGTTTTACATAGTAAAGAAAAACTCAAGTATACTTAGCAAATGCTGAATTTCAAATGTTTTTATTAATATAAAAAATTAAAAATACTTGGGAATCAATCTAACAAAAGATGTGAAAGACCTCTACACTGAGAACTACAGAACACTAAAGAAAGAAGTTAAAGAGCATCTGAGAAGATGGAAAGATCTCCCATGTTCTTGGATAGGCAGAATTAATATTGTCAAAATGGCCATACTTCCAAAAATGCTATACAAATTTAATGCAATTCCAATTAAAATCCCAATGATGGACCTCATGGAAACAGAGCAAGCAATCATGAAATTCATTTGGAGGAATAAGAGACCCAGAATTGCTAAAGGTATCCTTAGCAAGAAGAGCGAAGCAGGGGGTTTCACAATACCAGACCTCCAACTATATTACCGAGCAATAGTGATAAATACAGCATGGTATTGGTACCAAAATAGGCAGGTAGATCAATGGTACAGAATAGAGGACACAGAGACAAACCCAAATAAGTACAGGTATCTCATACTTGACAAAGGAGGCAAAAACATGCAATGGAGAAAAGACAGCCTCTTCAACAAATGGTGCTGGGAAAACTGGAAATTCATATGCAGCAAAATGAAACTAAACCCATATCTCTCACCCTGTACAAAACTCAACTCAAAGTGGATCAAGGACCTAGAAATCAGGCCAGAGACTCTGCACCTAATAGAAGAGAAAATAGGTCCAAATCTTCATCATGTTGGCCTAGGACCAGATTTCCTTAACATGACTCCCAAAGCGCAAGAAATAAAAGCACGAATCAATGATTGGGATAGAGTGAAACTAAAAAGCTTCTTCTCAGCAAAGGAAACAATCAGCAATGTGAAGAGAGAGCCTTCAGAGTGGGAGAAAATCTTTGCCACACACACTTCGGACAGAGCACTAATCTCCAGAATCTACCAAGTACTCAAAAATCTTTACACCACGAACACCAATAACCCAATCAATAAATGGGCCAAGGAAATGAACAGACACTTTACAGAGGAAGATCTACAAGCAATCAGCAGATTTATGAAAAAATGTTCAACATCACTCGTTATAAGAGAAATGCAAATCAAAACCACCTTAAGATTTCATCTTACCCCAATTAGAATGTCTTTTATCAAGAACACAGGCAACAACAGGTGTTGGCGAGGATGTGGGGAAAAGGGTACACTCTTACATTGCTGGTGGGAGTGCAAGTTGGTACAGCCACTCTGGAAAGCAGTGTGGAGATTCCTTAGAAAACTTGGAATGGATCCACCATTTGACCCTGCTATCCCACTCCTTGGCTTATATCCAAAGGACTTAAAATCAGATTGCCTCAGTGATGCAGCCACATCAATGTTCATAGCTGCTCAATTCACAATAGCTAGATTATGGAATCAACCTAGATGCCCTTCAGTGGATGAATGGATAAAGAAACTGTGGTATATATACACAATGGAATATTACTCAGCTATAAGGAAGAATAAAATTATGACATTTGTAGGTAAATGGATGATGTTGGAAA